>JAXGGA010002783.1:0-114544 GCA_038373865.1 Uloborus plumipes | reverse complement strand
CAAAAAAAATTTTTAATAAACATTTATCTGCTAAACTATAAAAAAATTTATGACCATATTATAAAATACAAGTTAAGAAACATTACACTTATAACGAATTAATGCAAAGAAAAATTTAGCTCTGCCTTCGTCGTTCCTGCTATTAGACTTTACTATTATTTTTATTTTTTAACACGGTAAAGTTAGAATAGCTTTTATATTATTTAAAATTCATATTGATTAATGGCACTTTTTTCCCTTAATATTTTAAAACTTATATTTTTGTAAAATTTATTGCTTAAAATCACTAGGAGATCCTTAAGTGTTTAACCGAATAGTTAATTTTTTGCCAAAATGCTATTTGGTATGGCACTATTGAAAACTATATTAAAATACTCAGCGAATTTTAAAAACTTCAAAGCATAACTGTTAATGAGTTTTCTTGAATTCATATACTATTATTACAAAATTTACAGCTTTCAGAAATTTTCAAATATCAATCTAACTAATAATACCATGAATTACAACAGAACGTAGCAGCATTCAGAAAATGAAAAAAAAAAAAAAGGAGCAAAATAATGGCTTATTAATGAGTACTTTGTTGCATGTCAGCTCGCTTGGAAACTCGAGGCTCTGCTCAAAATCAGAGTAATTCGAGTTTTTTAGGTGGAGAGGGGCTCGACATTCAGCCTGGCAAGCTCCACATTATTACAATCAGGCTTGGAGTCAATTACGAGAAAACGTAATCGATTACGATTACGATTACGAACATGAAAAAATGGAGATTACAATTACGATTACGATTACAGTCATCTGTGAAATCGCTATTACGATTACAGCAACGATTAGATTACGTAAAAAAATGTAATCGATTACGATTATCATGTGACGATTACGATTTCGATTACGCAATTACAGATTTGTGAGGAATATATACATATCATTACATAATGTTCATTCACGACAAGAGCGCTTTTTTTGAAAAAATATGATTTTTGATTATCTAATATAGTGATGAATGAAATGATGATTGCAACCAATGTATAATCTTAACTTAAGGATTAATTATTATTTTATTTGATTTAGTTATTTTTTTATCTTATTTTTTGAATTCTGACGTTGCAGCAGCAAATTAGCGATAAATGAAATGAAAGCACATCCAAATTAATTTAAACCATTTAAAGTGCACTTAAATACTGCACAACTATTTTATCCATGTATAGGTGATTAGATACAGGTGCATGCACTAGTAGATTTAACTCTGGACACTTTTCAATTTTTTAAAGATTTCACCATTAAATATTGTGTAATGAATTATAAAATTTAGTTATTTTACTTAAATAATTTATTTATTACTTCTCTATTATGTATGTATTCATTTCATGTGAATATTACCTTTATTTATTTTACTAGCAGTATCCGCACGGCGATGCCCGTGCAATAAATGTAAAGGATGTCAACTGAGTAAATTAAGGTTCACTCTAACCCTCTGAAGTAAAATTGCTGTATTCTTTACAAATGTGCTCCACAACCTTTTAAATTCCAGAAAAAGTCCTGTTAAAGTTTAAAACAATTTGCCAAATAAATCAAAAAGACATTAAGTTAAGTAACAAGAGATTAATTACTCAAATTTAGTCAATTTTCAAGGCTTAACTCTATACGCAAATTTAAACCACTATGAAACTACAGGGACAAAAGAGCAGTTTGTCTGGAAAATGGGACTTAGTGTTTCAGTTTTGCATATAGAGCCTTGAAAATTGACTAATTTGAGTAATTAATTTTTCCCGTTCTAAGTGATGGAGAAAAACGCTCTAAAACTTTTCTTTTCAGAAAAAAACCCCTTTCCAACGATGTGTAATGTTAGGGGGTGGGGGACCCTCCCTAAATTAGGTAAAGTACATCTAAAAGGAGACTAATTAATTAAAAATAACTAATTCAAAATTTAGAATTCGGCGTTCGAGGTGCATTTTACTGGGATACGTTCGAATATTTGTGCCAAGCTTCAGGTCTGTAGTTTCTGTGGGGCTTCTATCCATCGGTTACAAACATACATACAGAGCCCGTCATCTATATATAGAGAGAGATAATGCAGCCTATAAACAAAATTGTCTTCAAATGAATTTTGATTTTTTTCGTATAATTAGCCTTGGCAACGAAATGTGATGAAAAAGTAACGGCTTTGTTACAAAATATTGACTTAATAAGCATGAAGCAAACCTTTTCCCCACATAAAATATATATATATATGTATTATATTTTTACGTATTGTTCTCCAACTCCATTAATATTTAAAATGTATACAATCAAACAATTCTTGAAACAATATAATTAGAAAAAGAGTAAAAAGTTTTCATAGGATTTCTTGATATCAAGTTTCATTTCTTTTCTTTTTTTTGCTTGTATGACCCTTTTATAATAATAATTTATGTCAGATTTTTTAAGATATACTGCTATTATTGCTACTATAAACATGAAACTAAAACAATAAACAGAAATGCAAAAGAAAAATTGAAATTATTCTAAGCGTAAAAAGATAATTAATATTTAAAAATGAATAATTGATTTCAATCATACACTTAAACAAACGTTTTAATAATCTATAAACGCACAACTTTTTCTTTATATACTTTTGAATTAAAAATAAAATTGGCATTAAAATACAAAGCATAAAATTAATGTACCTGAAGTATAATTGCAATTTGCTCTTGTTCTGACAAAATTCCTCTTTTTCTGATTATGAAAGTTGGGGATAAAAAGCACTGAAAGGCATATTACCACGGGGCCGTCGCGATTCTCTCCTCAACCGGGGACAGGGACCGTCTAGATTCTCTCCCAGATAACCGTTAACAGAATCCAGTCGAACTGGAGTATTTTGACACCACTGTTGTATTCCGAGGTGGCGGCGTACGCGACTTCGTTTGTTGCTGTCACTGACAGCTGATGAAAGGGAAAATTGATGACCCATACTAAAAATCAAGGGAGACGTTTTTGTTACAGGCGCCTAAAGGTTGAAAAGCACTTAGGGCTCAATTTTATTACTCTCATTTACAAACAGCGGGTAACGATCACTGAAGAGCTCCCAAGTCTTTCCTAAGCTTGTATTGAACTCTGATCTATCCCCCATTGTTGAAACGTAACTTAGAAAATTTCGCTTTCAGCAAGTCGGGATTACACGATTACAAGGCCAAATTACGATTATTCAAACTTAGATTACAATTACGATTACGCAAGAAATACTTGATTAAAATTACGATTACACGATTACGAGTGTTCCATTTACAAATTATGATTATGATTATGATTACAAAAAAATGTAATCGATTACGCGGATTACGATTACGTAATCGACGATTACTCCAAGCCTGATTACAATCAATAAAAGTACATTGTAAATGATGAGATAGAATGATATGAAGTACAAACCAATAACATACATAGTGCCCCTGCAGTGAGTAATGGCGGGATGCAAGAGGTTTTAAGGCGGGGAATGTTCAACAAAATAGTACTATGATTACACAGGAAAAATATTTTTACTCTTTTAATAGGGGAGTGGGAGGCACACTTACAAATCTTGCGGGGTGGCGCACCGAAGTCCATGTACGTTACTGGTCCAAAACCAACATTATCTGATTTGGTTTCCCTATCCAAAAACATTTTCAATAAGAAATTTTGATAATTTAATAGTCAAAACTTGATTATTTGACCAAGCTTAAAATGAACTGCTTAGATCAGTGTTTCTCAACCTTTTTACGGCTAACGCCCCCTTTACGAAAGAAATATTTTCCAACGCCCCCCTTTATGTTAGGTAAGGGGGTGTACGAAAAGAGGTTTAAAGTTTAAAATAATTTCCTTCAGGAATGTTAATAAACGGTTAAACAATATATATTTTTCATCATTAGTCATTATTAGAATTAAAATGACGAATGTAGAAATAAAAAACAAATCAAGGACGAAAAATATTTTATTTTTAAAAGAATAATAACAAAATAAAATAGAAATAAACAAGTAAAAGATTTTTTTGCTCAAAAAATGAAGGAAACAATCAAATGCAATAAAAATAAACAAGCAAAGCATTCTTTTTGTCATTCAAAATATGAAAGGAACATTCAGAAATATATGTTAGTGAGATATTTGTTCTTGATGATGGTTTTAAAGCCAGTTTCCTTACGGTTGGTTTAATATTTTTTGTAAAGTGAAGACGCAAGTCTCCTCTTGGGACGATTTGAAGTCGATTTCTCTAACTTCGTCGGTCACAACACTGAATCCTCATTCGACGAAGTAAGAGGGGAAAACGATGAAAAAAATTTTTGGCAATAGCTCACAGTCCAGGATAAAGGCTACTAATGTCTCCTTGCAGCCAAAATCCTGTAAGAGTGTTAACATTCTGGAAACCAGCTTTTCAAGTTTCAGTGGTTAAAAGTTCCACCAATTACTACTGATACTGAACATCTGCTGTCTCAATATTTTCAAAAGGGTTCATGACCCTTTCAAGAACGTTCAGAGACAAAAAATATCCTCGAAATACTCAGGTAAGATTTTATGCAAAGACTGAAGATGTTGTCAAAAGCGTGAGCATCACCGAAGGAGATTTCACTAACCATAAAAGTAAATAAATAAAGTGAGCAAAAGCTAAGGTTAAAATACTGAGTTCAAACAAAGCAGTCAAACTAATCGGGCACACTAAGCATTGCAAATACGATTGCCAGGTAAAAATTTAGGAAAATAACCAAACCGAGGAAAATAGCCAAATTGCACAGATGCCACTGCACATCGAGATATTTTGGATATCTTTAGGGCAGACTTACCTTTTTTATAAGTACTAAGGTAACCTATGAGAAAATGTGAAAGAAAATTAAGAAAGTAATAAAAAAAACTAAATAAATGAAGTTTATTGTCCTGCCCAAATCGCTATTTGTGGGAGAAACTAGAATGCAATTGTGATTCTTTTTCGCAGTATTTTGAGTCCCCCCCCCCCCCCCATTAAATTTTGGCAATAGACACTGAAATCTGGTATCCTAAGCGGGGAATTGTTCAGTCTGAAAACTAGTTTCGTTTAGTAACAATCAAACTTGAGAACTGAATTTGACCATTTTCACCTGCAGATGCAAGACGGTATTTTTACGTGTATGATAACTACTGAAAAAAAAAATGCGTTATTAAAATTTTTTTACAGCTATTAGAGTTTCCATTGTTGTGGTAAAAAGAATCAATCAACAGTTCGGCTGAAAAATAACCAAACTATGGTGTGGCTAATGCTTTTGAATTTTATCAAGCTTTGTGTGATCAAAATTAGCCCAATTGGCTAATATTAGATAAAAGCATACAACCCTGATTGCAACTGTGATTTATCGTAACAGTTCCTCATTAGGTAAAGCTGGACCGCGGAGAGAAGGCGGGTTATCTTGAAGTGGAAGTGAACCACTTTATTTTGTAATAGGTAGCATCAGAGAGATCCCGCAGAAAGTACACATTTTAATGTAAGTAAAAAATAACTTTCGACGCTGATTCTCCTGATTTCAAAATGAAACAGGGCCGTTTCCACTTCAAGGTCTTTCGCCATCTCTACGTAGTCAAGCTATAACATTCTTTCTCAAGATTATCGGACACAAAACATCACTAACCCGATCACATCCTAAAAGCGTAAGGAAATAAGTTTAAAGATTCCAGAGAGCAAACGTTTATTTTTATCGTCGGCACAAATAATTCAAGTTGGATTCCTGATTTAATGCAAAATTCAATTTTGATTTTCAAAATAAAATACATTTATTGTCCTCTGATCCCAAAAATTTCCCACCGCCCCCCTATCGCCCAAAATATACCCACCGCCCCCCTACTGCCCAAAACATGTTCACCGCCCCTCAGCATCTTCCCACCGCCCACAGGGGGGCGGTACCGCCCCCGTTGAGAACCACTGGCTTAGATGAACTACATTTCGATCCCCGCTTTATGGCTTGTAGTCTGTAGTGTATTCTTTTCTTCGAATAAAACAAGCTGATTTTAAAGGTCCCTTGGTGCTTTAATGCAACCCAATTGAGAACAATATTCTGGGAAAGTTCATCAAAGAGAGCATATTTTTTAAGGGAATATTTGCTTAAAATAGATGAATAATTTGGATATAGGTAAACATGATAGGTTCGGTAGAAATTAAAGGTTACACATAGTTATTTCATTTCCACACATCGATTATACAATTAACATACTTTTAGCAAAATTACACAACACAAAGAAAACTGTATATTTGTCTCAGTTGTTAGGTTAGACTTTTTACGTTTAAAGAAATCAGCAATTTTAAAATAATACACACGAACGTAAACGAGCAAAATCGAAGCTCCAAAAGTTTAACCATCATATTAAATAAACAATCCTTCAGTTTTTGAATACCTTTAAAACTTTTCAATAATTTAGCAATAGTAAAAGGCTTAACGCATGCAATTCAAATTGAAGACCAGCCGAAATGTAAACAAGCACAGCACTTACCTTTTGTTGCCCAATGTTCAAGGAGCTTTTAAAACTCACTGAAGGAATAAATTATCAGCAGATTATTATAAAATAAGAAATGCGAACATTAACAGAAGTCGTCAACAAACAGCGCGACTCGTGCGCAAGAGTAACACCGGAAAATAATAAATCGAAGTTACAGTCATTTCTCGATTTGACAAACTTATTCGAAATAAAATTAAAGCAAAATATTTATAACTTCTAAATTTTTCTCACAGTTCTCTCACAGAGGTCTGAACACAAAATAATCCAGTGATACCTATCTTATTAGATGGCCTGAGTCAGCCATTAAATCCAAAACATGTAGAAGTCCAATATCTAGAAGATATGCTGAATATCTAAATCCAAGACTTGGAAATTCCTAGATATCCATAAGCTATCTAAATATCCATATCCAAAACATGTAAGAGTCTGGATAGCTTGTAGATCTGAAAGAACTCTATTTCCATGACTTGGATATTTCTGGATATCTATCAGACAGCCAAAATATCCATCAGATATCGGGACATGTGGTAGACCTGTTTGGATGTCTAACAGATATTTGTGGTTGTCTGGGAATGCATTGGCAGTTTTTATGTTTGTTCAGAAAAATAGTAGGTTGCCAATTTGGTGACCATCATAACATCTTGTAGCCATAAAAATATAATTTTCAGTCGCCACTGGCAAGTGGCGACCGCTAGTCTCGAACTTTAGGCGACTGGTTTTCAGATATCTGGCAATAGGAAATTCTTGATCTTAAATATATATATATATATATATATATATATATATATATATATATATTAAAACAAATCGGTAAACAATTCAGAAATATTTTTTGGTATACCTATGTTGTGACTTCCGTACCAAGCATAAGGCATGTCAAATCAAAGTCGTCCCCAGAAAATAAGGCATGTATATTGTATAATTTATATCTCAACCAAATCTGTTCAGGTTAACAAAAAGTGCCAAACGCGAAAGAGAATATCTTTTTATTATACTGCTGTTTTTCCCGAGGGAAAAAAATCATGTAATTACTGTCTAAACCCTTGGTGCCAACATATATTTAACGGCTGGAAGGTGGATGGATATGTGTACAAATGGATTTCTGCATTTACTTATCAGTTGTCATTCAGAATCCCGCAATCAGTGCACAAACCTCCTTACGAAGTTTCTACTGTTTCCCTTATTTTAGTGAATTTCTGCTTAATTTTGCCTGTGTGTTTCGTATTGTGGAAGTTTGGTATGAATTCGAAAAAGAAGTGCTGGCAGTATTCAGCAGAGTACTTAAAATTAAGTTTTGTGGCATCACTGCAAAATGTGTAGTTTCCACATTGTTTTTGTGCGATAAAATTTTTTTTTAATGGGAGGGGTTTAGGTTTAACCCAAAAACCCTCTCCTTGAGCATCGCCTTTATCTTTCCCATTTGGTGAAATCAGAAGTCTGTTGTACTGACCTTTGCACTTGAGGCAAAGTAGATTTTGACCAAAAATTTGGAAAAATATGTGCCGTGACTTCAATCATGTTGTCCATTTACTAATCATTTATGTGTTTTTTTTCTGTACATTAAATCTGGATGGCTTATGTAGTACTCATTTTTTTATTGAAAATGGAATTGCAATTTTCATAATGCTATTTTTTTATTTTGTAATTTTTTTTTCTTTAATTTTGTCTGTATCTTTTTAATAGATATATACAAAATGACTGATGAGGTTTTAGGAGAAGGTGCTTATGCAACGGTTAAAACATGTGAAAATAGAACCACTAGAAAACAATATGCCACAAAGGTAATTTTTTTATTTTATGCAGTAAAATGTGTCATAAACCTGCTGTTCTTATAAATAATTGCCAATCTAGGTAATGGTTTTTGTGATTAAAAGGCAAATATATTATACAAGGGTTTTCTTTTTCAACCTTTGATAGGCTATAAAAATACGGATGAATGTACAGAAAATGTTTTATTATCAAAAGTAATGTACAATGCAGGTCATCTCTCTTCATAATCACATTGACGTTGAGGCATTTGTCAAATCTGTGAACAAGTTTTGCAATATACGCTCATAAAATGTTGCAGCCAGTGATTGGAAGTGAGTTGTGACAGTGTTTTTTAGTTCCACATCAGTTGAGAAGAGCTGGCTCTCAAGCCCATGCTTCAGTTCAGGGAAAAGATGAGTCACTTGGTGCTATGGACAACTGAAATTATTGAATGAGCCATTGGGTTACACGAGTGCTGCAAGGACAGACATTGTCATGGATCAGAACAATTCCAGAAGTCAGTCTATGTCTTGAATGGTTCTCTGTAAACTTTTCAAAGTTTCACAATAACGATCTTCTGTTCTTGCAAAACACTTCGCAATTCACACTTGGCCGGAGAACCAATAGCGATAACCATGTCTTATTGACTGCAGCTTAACAGGAAATGGCTTTTTGGACTCTTCAGTGACAGACTGTGTGGAGGGAAGATGCACAGTCGCCTTTGCATTTTACTATTATTACTATTAAAAGAATTATATTACTATACAATTACTACTACAATACTACTATTTAAGGTAGTAGTCTGGTAACTTGGGTTCAAAAAATCGAATTTTTTTTTTGCTTGATTTGAAAGTACAATGTCTTGAAAATATACTGTGAAAATTTCAGACAGAAATTTGAAATATTTCGGGAGTTATAACGAGTTTCTTAGAGCGCCTCGGAGTTTGTTGTTGAACTTTAAACGCGTTTTCCTTAAAACATTGTTTTTCTGGTCGGGCCGGATCCTAAATTTTATCTACTGAACCGATTTCTTTCAAATTTTAACAGGCTATTCTACACACTTATAGTTCTTGTTGGTACTTACGAGAATTTTTTTCACCCCTAACTTTTTATTTTGCAACCCTTTCTTTGCTAAAATAAAAGGACTTTTTTTTTCAAAGTCCGCAATTTTGTCGTTTACGCTTGAAATTTAACTTCAGTTGTTCCGACCAGAATGACATGTCTATAGATTAAGAATAATTAAGAATATTTGATTTCAGATAACATCAAGAGCCAAAATCACCCCGGCCACCCGAGTGTATTTTTCTTTTTTTTAAGTTCCAACTTCGAGTGACAATAAAAATAGTAATAAACTATTAAATTTTTTCAAATAATTTTTTTTTAATATTTTCAATATGTAAATAAAAACACTCTTAATATTCAAGATAATTCATTTTTATTTTCCTATAAAGAACTACCCTCCAAAGAAGTCATGAAAATAGGCATAAGTTACCAGACTACTACCTTAAAGAAATCAATTTTTAAAATTTTTCTTTTTAAAGCCAGTGGTGTGCAAATTTACCCCTTTGCAACCGCCTACCTGTGCCCATGGTCTGAACAGTCCTTACATTTATGTATGTTGCTATACTATGATTGGTCGTACAACTTCAAATCAAGGTCTCTGTTAGTTTTAACTCCCCTTCCTTTTCTTGCTGTTGTTCAGTGTAAATACTGAAGATGCACAAAGAATAATTTAAATATTTGTTTTGGGAACATTTGTTCGATTTTACGAATTTTTAACTACTATGCAGTGATTTTTTTAAAAATATTTTTCTGTTCAATAGATCATTATGAAAGAACCAAGCCACACCCGAGAAAGAGTGTTTCGTGAGGTAGAAACATTCCATCACTGTCGCCATGAAAATATTATTCAGCTAATTCATTTTTTTGAGGAACAAGATAGGTAAGAGCAATATTCAATGAACTGCCTAAATGTGATTTTAGTAATACGTTAAAATTAATTGCCATTAATTCTCAATTATCCGCGGAATAGTATAGTACAATTTATGTTTGCACATAATTGTCTTAAATGCGCCATTTATCCATCTTCTTCAAAGCCTTACGAAATTCCCATACTTTGTTTCATAAATTAATATCTGTCATAATTTATGGAAACAATTTTATTTAACAAAAGTACTCATGAACATACATGTGTTAGTTCTCAGAAACACACTACATTATACTCATCCTCTGCTATATTAGCTGCACAACCAGGGGCGGTGCTAGCAGTTTTACCGCCCCGGACAAATTTTCAAATTGCCGCCCTCATCGTGATCTCTTAAAAAAAAAAAAAAAAACAGGTGGGTGGGGACTCTAGCGTTCTAGCCGTTCACATTCTTATAAATTTAAACGTCTTGAGTTCAAATTATGCTTTTCATCTTTATAGGTGTTTTCCCTTAAAAAGCGTGGTTTTAGAACCCCCTCCCCTCTCCACGAAAAAGTTTTTTCAATGTAAAGTCTGCTTGAGCTAAGTCTTGAAAAAATAAAAAATAAACTCAAACTGCAGACGATTTGTAACTATGATGAAGAGAATTCTGAGCCTCAAAGCCAGACTAACGTAAATCACTGTGACTACTTAGCAAGAGAAGTTAAAAACGTTTGGCGCATGCAAAGGTTGGGACGAGTGCTCTTTTACCACTTGAATGTTCTTTTTTTAGGAATTACGTTCATATAGTTCGATGCGCAATAAGACCTTTTATACGATGGAGCATTGCCATTTTTTGACTTACATTAGTTAATCCGGTCCTGCGTTACAGAATCAGTGTTGCTAAATAAGTATTTATAAGAACTAAGAGCCAGACTTATTTTTGTCCTCATAGCAGATTGAAAAATCAAAACATCAATCTCGGTCAAGTGCGAGTTAAAAAGCATTTCGTGGATAATAAAAAAATAAATATATAAATTAATAAAAGAGATTAATTGTCAATAAATACTAGCAAATTAATCTTGACTTGATCATTCCAGTAAAAAGCAGCACAATAAAATCAAATCATGTTTATTAAAGCTATAAGTTAAACTGACAAAAAGTACAAATTGAAAAGAAGTACCTCAATAGCATGTCTAGTAGAAAAGATCTCAAAATATAATAAAGTTACCAAATTATTTGAAAAAAAAAAAAAAAAAAAAAAACAGAAAATCAGTGCTTTTTTTTACATGCTGCGTACACACACACACACACACACAACTATATAAACACACATAATTATTTAAATAACAATAAGAAGAAAATGACCTCTTACTTGTTTGTGCCCAATAAGGAATTATTACAAGATTTATAATGATATTTACCTAGTTTAGAAATGTTTCTTGAGACCTGATAGTATGTTTTATTATGCTGAATTTATCTTTTTTTTTCTTAAGTAATCATAGATTAAGAATGCAATAAAACAACATTAGTATTTGATACGCACTTTAATGACAACTTGATGAGAGATTAATTGCTTGTGCTGTAAAAAATTTGAGGGATCAAATTAATGTTTAACGATATTTTCCCTCCTGTAGTAACTTGTAATAATGTTCATTCTCTGCTATCAAGTCTGTTAAATTACTATTAAAAAAAAAAAAAAGAAATATAAGGACGAAGGTTACAATCCAATGCATTGTTCTTTCATGAGTACTCTATTACTACAAACCCCCTAAAGAAACAAGAAAATTAAAAAGCTTTTTTTCTTACTTTTAATTCTGCAAAATTTCTAATTATTTTTTTTAAGTCTATTTGTTCAGCTAATTCGTGTTCAATTGCCAATGTAGCTAGGCCATTTAATCTATCTTGAAGAGTTGTGGAACGTAAGAAATTTTTTATTAATTTTAACTTTGAGAAACTCCTCTCGCCACCTGCCACACTTATTGGCAAAAACAGTAAAATCCTTAAAGCAATAGCTAAATTTGGTGCAATATCAAGAGTTGAAACCAAAGATAAAACTTCGATTGGGCTTTGCTTTTTACCTAATAAGGTTGAAACTGACACTATTAAAAACCGGGACGTTTGGTAGCCATGGCCGGATCCCTGTATATTTAGTTCGTGAGATGCAGTTTTGTTTTATAAATACAAGTTTAACATGCAAGACTTTTTCAAATTAAATATTATTCAACCTCATGAATACATCGCAAGAAACGAATAATGATGAAAATACATGAAACTTACTTCAAAAATATTCCTTTCCTAAAGACAAACCAATGCATAGTTTTTGAACTTTTTGCCTTTACTTAAAGCTCGACGCTGATGATGGTTGAGTTTAGCTGCAATACATAGCAAATGGTATTTAGTTTTTCGGCCAAAAAGATACAAAGGGGGCTTTTTAAAATCACCTAATTGGTTGAAAGTTCCCTGCATGAATAAACGGTAAAATTATCGAGGCATACGTTCAACCAGTTCAACCCAAAGAGAAAACCTGTTTTATCGATGAGGTGGTGGTGTGAAAGTTTGACGCATGTTTTTTCTTTTTACTAGTATAAAAGAGAAGCGACACTACCGAAACAACCCAATCATAAAAGCTTCCCACTCCCCTTAGCATCAGTTTCAAGGAAACAATTAGCAGGAAGAGAGTTTGGAAAAAAAGGAGGCATAAAGCACAATGCCTAGGGTCCAAAATCATGCGAAGTATTCTGTGGGTAATCGGACCAATCGGACCTCACACGACGCTGTCTCGCTTCGCAACTAGATAGGCAAGGGTGATCAGATGATGTCCCCTACAGCAATTACGGAACAAAGAGCTTACGATAATCACGTTCCTTTCAAGCTTCCAAGCGGCAAAAGGAAATTTGTTTGTTAAAGACGTTTGTACAAATTTGTCATTAATGAAAAATGTATTTTAGACATTCAAACCAAAATGCCGCTCCTAAAATTTGGCGCCCCGGACAGGAGTCCGGAATGTCCACCGCTAGGGCCACCCCTGTGCACAACACTCCAGCTTGCAGCACCATGTTACTCTTTAAAATCCAAAAAATCTCTAATTAGTATTTTAAGAATGAGAGACAGAGAGAGAGAGAAATCAAACATATTGAAGAATTATATTTTATTCTTTTATAGAGGTAAACGTGAAGAGAAAAAATTTAAAGCCTACACCCACCACCATAGGCGGCTCATACAGGGAGGCAAGGGGGCGATTGCCCCTTCACTTTCAAATTGAAAGGGGCCAAGCCCCCTCACTCTTTGAGAGTAAAAAACTAATGATGGATTGAATTTCTTTTTTACTCAGTAGATTGATTTTTTTAATGAAAATAAAAGCTGCAAATTCCGAAAGATACTTTTTTCAGGTTATTGTATAAGAATTGGAAGGCGGATGTCTATGGTGGCCATCCCTCTTAATTTTTAAGACTATATTTTGCATTTTTTAATAGGTCATTTAACCACCAGTGAATCCAATAATACTACAAAATTCTAAAAAAAAGGCTTCAAAGGTTTTGCCTCCTAGCTCCCCCCCCCCCCCCATGCATCAAGCACGTATCCAGAACTTTGTTTAGGGGGGGGTCCAAGGTCACGAAAGATAAATCAGAAGTATTAATTGTTTGTTACATTAGCACTAATTAAATTAAAACTATAATAATTATTAATATATAATGTGAAACTTAAATATAATTAATTAATTAAAATTGATAATGAAATTAGGTATAATTAATTTTAAAAAATGCGGTAGTAAATTAATTTTTGGCAATTAATAACAGTCATCCATACGAAAATTCTAAATGTGAAGAAAAAAAAAATCATCATATCTCATTTCATTCGCTGAAACATTTATGTTTATGCTTCGAAAAAGAGTGGTATATAATTCCTTCGAAGAAAAATTTCACAATAAAAGAAAATCAGAAGACAAATACTTTTCCAGGAATTATTAGGAAAAATGTTGCTAATACTTCAACAAAATATTAAACTTGGTAATATATTTAAAAAAAAATGTATATATTTATGTTCATTTTGTTGCCACCCCCCCCCTCCCGCCTCCCCAACTAACTACTATCTATAGAATCGAATGCACAGCTGTATGAATTCTATTATAATGTAATTCTAAACCCTTGTTCGATTTTAACAACACTTCATACAAAATTCAACTATGCTCTGGACGATAATATTTGCAAGGTTTTACTTTCAAACGTTGAATTAATTTTCTTTATTTAAGTTTATAAAATTCTTTCGACAATACGAAATAGAATCTCCAAACTTACACATTTTCTAATTTTTTCATTTAAAAGCTTGAACAAACACAGTTTAATTGGAGAAATTATTCACCACTTGCAAAGCAGAATCCGAAATTTCGAAAAAAACGGTGGGAGAAAAAAGACGGCTTATATATGAATATATAGATATAATTGATTATGCCCGCTAATTAAAATCGTAAAATTATGTAAATTAGTCGAACACAAGGCCTAAAAAATTACGAATTTATCGATATCTCGTTCGATGATCATTTCACTGGCGTTCGGGAACAGTTATACTGACTTACATACATAAATAGATATAATCTACGTACATGGTTTTTTAGTAATATGAAATCGTCAAATTTTTTTAAAAAATCTGTAAATTTTCTGCACAGGTTTTACTTAGTAGATCTAATTTTCCCGTAAATGACGCTGATTTGACTCAAACTCGGCATTTTCGCAGGGAAATTTGATTATTTAACAAATTTCTACATGAAATCTGCAGAAATTTTACAGATTTCTGTGAAATTTCTTCATTAATTTGAAGATACTGCAGAAAATTTGCACAATCATTTGGAGGTTCTCGTGTTCTGAATTGACTTGGAAGTTAAAAACTTTTCAATTAATGGGAATACTTAAAGGAAAAAAGCACCTTCTGTCTTGATTATGATTTTTTGAGGTCACTGATGAAAACTGTGATAAAAGACATCCGGTTTGGGGGGGGTCCGGACCCCCTGGACCCCCCCCCTTAAATACGTCCTTGCCATGCATATGTTCCATTTGACTCCCCACTTTTTTGATACACCAGCCGCCTATGCCCACCACGACTCTCTTTTGTGTTCAATTTCTTGTACTGTGTGTAATGTAAAATAGTGGGGAAACTTCAGCTGCAAATATAGCTGCAGTAATGTCTATTCTTTCGTTTTGTAATGTAAAAATGGAAACAAGAAAATGAAAAATTTATATTCAGAAGTCAACATTTAAAATCGGTATTTAATCTAATTTTACATGCAAAACACATAAGTATCTTGAACTGACATTAATCTCTGTTTACGTGCAACGCAAGTATGAAGAGGAAGAAAATGTTCTGCAGTTAGAAAAACTCCTTCAATGAAAATTTTTGTCTTAAATATTTTTGTTACAAAATTAAATATACATTTTCTTGTTCCCATCTGATATTTTTGCGTGAAGCACAAGTGAAGAAAAATTCCTTTGTATTCTTTTGAGATATATTTAGTTTTCAATTATGATGGCACAAAAAATCTCTTAAGATATTGGCAGCAAATGTGTATCTCTTTGAGTTTAATGTTTAGATGAACTAATTTAGCTTATTAACTGCTCTGTTTTTTTGTTTTGTTTTGATTTGTTCGAAAGGTATGAAAATAAAAGTTCTTTTCTTTCTGTTTATGTATTTTATTCCCTTTTTATTTTCCAGATTTCTTTTAGTTTTTGAGAAATGCCATGGAGGTAAGTAAACAACTATATCCTTAGAATTAAAAGTAACTAAGCAATCAAAATCTTATTTCATTAAATAATTTCAAATGGTTTTATTACTTTCAGGGCCTCTTCTGGCTCATCTTCAAAAAAGGGTCCATTTTACTGAAAATGAAGCAAGTATGGTTGTTAGAGATGTTGCTAATGCTCTGTTATTTTTGCATAGCAAAGGTAAGTTAATATAAACTGCAAATAAATAACACTTATTAATACATTCACAGTCAACTCTTTCAAGTCCCCCTGAGGATCCAGCTATTAGCAGATTAGAAATTTCACAAATTTCCAGAACACAGAGTTTGTTTGCACAATTTGTTATATTACAATGCAAACATTTGCATAGCAAAAGATAAAGATATTATGTCGAATAATAATAACTGTAAACATCAGGGTTTTTTCTGTACATTTTGCTTTTTGTTACAGTTTTAAGGCTTTTATTCAATTCTAACTTGCTTGAGGTTTCTGTTATAAGACTTATGTTTTCTTTTTCTTATTTTTTCCCACTTCCTATAGTATTATATATGTCCTTACACACGATGTTCATATGGTCAGATTATTCTTTAAAATGTTGTATTTTCATGAAAAGTTTGCTATGAAGAAAGCACATGAAAAGGAAACATATCATATGCCATGCAGAGAAGTTTAATTTTGAAATAATTTAAGGTAGAATTTTAATTCCCATTATTTTTATACAAGTTAAAGCTTAGAATAAAAACTGAACTAAGCATTGACCCTTTGTTTTTAATATTTAACATTCAAGATGTTATTTCCATCTTTAATTCCTATTTACCAATAAATTGTAACTTTGATTGTTTACATCTACATTCTTGTGCAGATTTTAGACGATTGTTTATTTCAGGACAGCAGGTTTGAAAGAGTTGACTATATAAGAGACTTGCAGTATTTTATCTTTGCATAATATTGTAACTTAACTAGTCAAAGAATTCGGTGCTATGTTCATCTAATAATTCTCTATTGCTTTGAATTTTCTTCCATTAAAGAAATTGTCCAGTATTTAATTTCACTGTTTATTTAAAATGTGTTTTAAGGCTTTTATTTTTATTTTGCCATGACTTTGAACGCAATGCAAAAATAATACTTATGTAAAGTATTAAGTGGAGAGCGCACCTCAAACAGAATGTTTCATAATATATGAAACTATGCATAGAGCAGATTCAGAAAGATTGTTTTAAGTAACCAATCGCATCAACAACCTTTGTGTAGTCCAGAAATGTAAAATAAGTTTAATTTGTGAAAAAAGAAAAAAATATTTGGAAATTTGTCTATGAATATTATTAGTTATTTTTCGGACTTATTTTAAAGTACTTTAGATTTTTGGTTATTTCATATACTGTTTTTCTTTTAAAAAAATGAAAATAAACTGCCAGTTTCATTTTTCTTTACTTTTATCCAGGCATTGCTCATCGTGATTTAAAGCCGGAAAATATTCTGTGTTGCAGTCAAGAACAGGTATAAAACAGATCACTTGAGCTTTATGTAGGGTGAGTTCTGGTAAGTGCATCCATAGGGTAAGTGCATCCTCTGGGAATTATATGAACACCGTCCTGAAATGGCTTCTGCAACACATCGACTATGTTAGATAACTGTCTAATGATAATTTCAATAGGTAGAATTCAGGCCTGGATTCAATAGGCGAAACAATCAGAGACAACTTAAATGTCTTAAAAAAAACTCTGAAGTAAAGATTGAGAAGGTTTTGTTTCAGTTTCTCTTGTAGTCATACCAAGCAATTGAAGTCAAGAAATGCAAGTTGTTTCTTTTGAGTAACAGCTACTAATAACATACATGGGGTATTTTGATCAAACACTCTAACTAAAATTTGTTTATATGACGGTACGCACTTTCCCTTTCTTTAAAGTAAGGTGGGGGTATGTGCTTACCATTATGATGGGGCAAGTGCGTACCACTATCATGAGGCATATGCGTACTATTATGCGGAGCAAGTGCGTACCATTATGATGAGGCAAGTGTGTATCATTAGGTGGAAAATCCGACTCTTGTAATTCACCTTTAATTTTGCTTAAAACTCTTTTATAAGCCGATTATAAATCCGACGTCATTTCCATCAAGCATTTATATTTACATTAAATGCGGCATAAGATTTCAATTTTATTCATTTCCTCTGAAATGTATTGGCTTTTCGATATCAGTTAGTAAATTTTTCGTTGAAAATAGCGATCATAAGCTATACTTAATTTAAACCAGAATGACAATTGAAGCAATAAAATTAATTGAAACACTAAATAGGGAACCGACTGATTCAAAAAACGAAGGTGGAGTAATGAATAAATTATATAAGAAAATTAAGAGCAAATTGTGAAAAACTATTTCAATGTACAAAAAAAAAAAAAAGTACAAGTGTCATATCATGATCAATTATTTTCTTTTTTTTTTTGCTCTTTTTTTGTGTTTTTTCTTACTGCTGCTGATTCTAATAAGAAAAATATTTTAAAACCGTATTTATTCAAAACAAAAATTGTTCACTCAGGTCACCTAACGATCTACCATACAAATAGAATTAAAGAAAATCACAGGGGTACGCACTTACAACAACGCTATTGAATGCACATGTCATCTTACATTTAAGAAGGGGTAAGTGCAAACCCTGGCTTAAACACAGACTGATTAATGTATTAAACCAAAATAAACTATGTAGACTATAAGTGATTATTACTAAATAAAAAAAACTTACATTTGCTCACTTGGTCTTATTAAAAGAACAAAGGAAGAATCACAGACACAACTCTCTCAATCTTCAAATCACAGTTGTTCGCAAGACACGTGGGATATCATTGATTGTGTTTCATCCATGCAAGCAAGTGCTGATCTCTAGTATTAGGAATTATCCCAAGGCAACTACCTAACATATTTAACATGTACCAGAAGTTTTTTCCTGCTCAATTTAAGGTCCTCCCTTTAATTT
This sequence comes from Uloborus plumipes, assembly GCA_038373865.1. Lineage (NCBI taxonomy): Eukaryota > Metazoa > Arthropoda > Arachnida > Araneae > Uloboridae > Uloborus > Uloborus plumipes. Next base: position 95,724 of record JAXGGA010002783.1, on the reverse strand, counting down.
AAGGTGGATGCACTTACCCCGCTAGGTAGGGAAAGTGCGTACCTTAGAATAGGTGTCATAAACCAGGTCATAAAACCTATGCTTATGGTTATTTTGATATATTATATGCTTAAAAATCTTAGTAAAGGATCTGGAAAGAAAACTTTAAAAAAATTGTGAGTGTACAAGATTTTTCAACACAGCAGCATCCTTGAGAACATGAACTTCAAAAAAAAGGGTACGCACTTAGCAGAACTCACTCTACATGTTTTATAATCATTCCTCTTAATGTGCTTTTTATAATCTAACTCTATCTTACAGGTGTGTCCAGTGAAAATCTGTGATTTTGACTTATCAAGTGGTATAATGTTCAAATCTGCTTCGTCATGTAGTACTCCAGAGCTTCTTAGTCCTGTAAGTAAATGTTCACAATTGACATATTGAGGAACGTATGGTCATCTTTTGAGAATTTGAGTGAACAAATATCAGAGTTCATAGTAGTTCTGATATTCCTGATAAAAATATGTTGTCCCGACAGTCAACTCTTAGTCCTGATATTCCTTATTTGTTTTATTTCTTTCTCAAATAAAACATTTGTGCCGATTCTGCTTTAAAAATAGCTTATTTCCCATTAAAAAAATTCTCTCAATTTGTTTTATGAAATCAAAGCATGAATTTTCATTCTGCTGCAGTAATGTACAAATACAAATGTGATCAACAGGAGACTCTGGGCCTAGCTTGGCTAGTCCTTGCCAATTTATATCCCCCAATGAAGATCAATGGCCGTCTTGATGCTATCAATTTCCTTACTCATTATAGCCTTTTCCACTACGCTGTTCCAGGCACCCACAGTCCTACCAAAGTAGCATTTTTTCCTATTCTCCAGCATAGCCTGAGATTCGAACAGCTTGAAACAATGACCCTTTATTCTGCTTTCCATACAAAAATTTAATGCATTAACATCATTCAGTTCGATAAATTTAAACAGCTGAATAAATTTAAACAGCTGAATCATTCTCAATCCTCTGACTTTTCTTTGCTCTAAATTATACACATTAAGCATTCTAAAGCCCATTTACTAACCTTGTAGCCCTTTTTTAAACCCTTTCTAATAAAGTAATATATTTCTTAAGATAGAGAATAAACCTGATCAGGATACTTCAAAGGAGGTCTGATAAAACTTCTATATGTGGTTCGGAAGACAAGTCTAAATTTTGTTTGCTTTGTAATTGTTTTTTACTTTGATAAATAATTTTCTCCATTTGGATAGCCCCTTCTCTGTTCTCTCCACATGATAAATATCTTTAATTGAAATTACTTAGAAAATTCTTTTTTAACTATGAGTGTATTATATGCTTTGTTTGTTTTTCGTTTTTTTTTTTTTTTTTTTCATTTGCTTATGCTGAGACGTTCAATAATGTTATATTTTTCATTTTTAATAGTTTATTATCCCGAAATTTGATTAAAATATTGGAATATTTGTTAACATTAATTTTAAAATAAAAATTGAATTTTACTTTTTATTTTTACTGTTTTCTATATTTTTAACATTAATTAATTTTGCCCCTCCATGAAGGCTTTCCGTCCAGCTCTCTTTTAACATTCTGCTTAATCTGTGTATTACATCTGGTGTCAACTTCGCAAAATAACACAAGTCGTCATTGACCTCTAATATTATGAGGAAACTGAACTTGCTGATCCATTTTTTGCCACAGCGAATATGGCAAAAGAAGCACTCTTTTCACGTTTAAACTCAAGTTGTATTCTGTGAAAAAAATTTCCTCGCATTTTTTTGAGTCCTTGATCTGCACAACTTGTGATGGCAAAAGAAGCAGTCGTTTCTTATTGAACAAGTTGTTTTATTCTGCAAATTGTTTTGTCATACTAGCTCAAAATTCGGACAGCGAATTTCATTGCTAAAGAATGGGATGTTCTCACTCTTCTTAGTATTAAAGGTCAATGCATGTCATTAACTTATATGCTTTCAATTAAGAAAATATATAAAAGACTTCCCTTGCCTATATATATAGACAAGATAGAATGATAGGGGTTAAGTCATGGATTTTTTTCATATTTTGAGTTTTATAGTTGTTCTATTCCGAACACGAGTAGCACAAACATATACTAAAAATGGGGATATGTGTAAGTACAAATCCTTCTCTTGAAGTCAAACTAAGCAGTCTTTGATTTTTTTTTTCTGTATGATTTTGTAAAACCTTCAATTACATGAAAATAAGTCACAATGACTTACGCCAAATCCAATTCTGGACGCATCACTCATTATGTTGTTATTTACTATCTTGCTTTATTTCATGGTTTTACAAGAGAAACAATCAAAATCACAAGAATAGTTACTACATGATTGTACATTTGACTTTTAATGTGTCTGCAGTAAATCCACAAATGTATTTTGCTATAGTCTGTACCTATACATTTTGAGACTCTAGTTTAGTGTAAAACTAAAATGTAGTTAAGTTGTGACTGAGAAAGCTACTAGAAGTTAACACACTTTTATGTACACTATGTTTGAAATGGTTTTGGTGAGTGAGTAGTAATTAATCTTGTAAGGTGTAAGTGTTTAATTTGAAAAAAATGTTTCTTTGAAAATGTTTGACTGGTGTATCTATTTGAAAGGTCAGGGGTTAAAAAGATAAAAGTCACTTCTTTGTCAATTTTGAGATATTAGAGCTATTTAGGGGCTATGAAGGACTAGTATCATCTGGTAGAACAACAGGAGGGGAAAAAGATGAAAAGTGACCGAAATGTGCATGAAAACTCAAAAAACTACATAAGGAGCTGCGAGAAATCGAACTTTGTTCTTCGTTTTTCTCGAAATCGCTTTTTGGTCACTTTCATCTTTTTTTCCCCTGGCCCTTCATTTGTTTTTGATTTCATTAGCGTTTGTTCCTCTTTTGTGTGAGATAAATCTAAACATAAGTATCTTGTTTGTAATAGGTTGGTTCTGCTGAATTTATGGCACCTGAAGTTGTTTCAGGTTTTACTGGTGAAGCAACGCCATATGATAAACGCTGTGATATGTGGAGTCTTGGAGTTGTAACGTAAGTGGTTATTGTAATATATTTTATCTTCTTCAGTTTTAATGATCAACAGATGTTACAATTTATAACAGTAATCAGTTTTAGCGATTGAACCCATTTGTGACAAGCTTATACTCATACCATATATACTAGCGCATAGGTCAAGAAATTTTGTACAAACAACTATCCCCTGAAAAGAAGACTACTCCACATGCCACCTCTTTAAATCCAGTCTTAAAGGGCGGCATAACATTACAAAACTTCTAGGCCACTGGCACTGTCCCTGAGTTATACAAAGTATTGAAAATGCTTGGAAATCACATTTTGAATTCTGCATATTCAACTAAAATTTTTGGATAAATATTATCCATTCCCAGAGCTTTAACCTTTTTCAAATGAAATAAAATTTCCTCCCAGAAATGCAAAATCTACAAACTGTATGCTGCTTGTGTCAACTATTGAGGACTATTGAGGAGTATTCTTCATGATAACTATTCTATAGTTATCATGAAGAACACTGGGTTATTTAGGACATTTGCAGTATCATTTCACTTTGATTTAAATTTCCATGCTCATCGATCAATAGCTCAACTTGACTATACTCCAGATTATCCACGGATTGAGTGGCACAGGCACTGCGGATATCGAAGATCGCAGATAATCTGAAAAAGCATCAAATACAGGATAAAGAAGATAAAAATGTCTTTTACTTGAAAATACCAATTATTTTAAAAAATTCCTCTTCTGCAATTACGGAGGCTATTGCTTACTTACTATAAAAATTATTCCAATCAATAACCAGAAAATTGAAAGCCTCCATTATGAGGACTTTTCTCTCCCCTACTCTACCTTTAGCATAAAGCCTTAGGTTTAAACACATGAGGGGTTAACAGGGTGGGCTTGAGAGTATTGTTGTATATAATTCATGCTTCTAAAACATGGTACGTCTAATCCAAATGCAATCTTGATCAATTTTAACATTATGTAAGATATTCAGATAGAAATGTTGATACAATATTTGTTGAAAAATTATTTGTGCATTAAGCTTCTTTTTTCCTTGAGTTTCTTTAAGTGGTCATTTATCATTCAATAATTTTTCTTATTTTCTGTTCTTTATGATGCATATTTAATTTGTAGGTATATATTGCTGTGTGGATACCCACCTTTTAATGGATGTTGCGGGGAAGACTGTGGATGGGGAAGAGGTAGCTCCTGCGAAGCCTGTCAGGTTTGTAATTTTATTTACAAGATCTGTAAGTGTGAAAACATACTCCATTATTTATTTGTGTTTTAAACTGTTGAATGAAGCTATTTTTGTTCCAGTAATTGGATTTTGCTGTAATTAAAAGCTGTCTCCTTGTTTTGTTTACTTGTTTTTAACTCATGAATTTAAATATTGATTTCAGAGATTAGATATCATCAGCTAGTTTTTGTGTGGATACGTCTGAAAGTAACTAGCTTTGAAACAATTTTAAAATATGAGCAAGCGTCATTAAACATGAATAAATTTCTGAATAATTGTATAACATAACAAAAACTAAGAAATAAGTTCTGAGCAACCCTTTACCAGAAGTAGTTTTAACTGAGTATAGTTTCATTACTATTATGCATTGTTTTTCATGCATACAAGCAATGTGTGTGTATATTAGGGTATGTCATAAAAATAAAAGTTTTTTTTTTTCGACTTGGTACACGCACTTTCCAATGTATTCACTCATTTTGAGTTGCTTGGTACAAAAAAAAGTTTTTGGAAAAAAATTTTAGCTACCGGGAAATCACAATTAATCCGGTGTTTTTTTCAAAAAATTCACTATTTTCAGGTTGAATACGCAATATAGCTGCGAGAATTTTTTAAAAGATTGTTCTTCTAACTTAAATGCATGTTTTCAACTCTAATGAACATACTTTCCTTATAAAAAATGCAGTTAAATATACATATCGTCGCTTTTTGTTTAAAAAAAGAGCAGAAACTATCGGTAATCTATTCCTACTGAAACGGGTTACGCTTCTGGTCAATCGACACCGCTGTCTTCGTTAGGCAGTCAGCTGTTCAGGGGAAAATGCCACCTGCATCTGGGGAAGTGATCCCCATTTTGCTAATTAACGCTCGCCCCCCCAAATAACTTTTGACCAGCAGACGCGTTTTCACTTAAATGTCTCTCATCCTGCCGAAGATTTTCTGACAAAAGGCAAATTGAGATTCTGTTTTTTGTTTTATTAAAGGATGGATTGATTTCCACTAAAAACCTGGAAAGCAAAAGACACTAATAATTTTAAACATCGAAGAAGTCGGACTTACAGTTCGACTCTCACGAAAGCTAGTGCCGTCGTGTAATATTATGATTCGAGGAAATACCCTGGAATTTTTATAGTATAGCTGTGCGAAGTAAATGAAACTACCTTGATATCAAGAGCGGCCGTTACTTCAGTCAGGTTTGCTGTGTCATCAACCGCGGCAGTTGCTATCATATATAGCCTTTTGGGTCATCTTGCGAAGGCAGGGCCATCTCGGTGAAGATAAAAAACTCATGTGCAATAGCAAAAGGGTGTTTCATGCTAAAGAGCATGTTATGAAGCACTCAAGAGCAGAGGAGAGTTCCAATATCGCAAAAAGTAACATTACTGCATTTTTGTAGAAAGCAGGAAGCACAACACTCTAACTCTTAGTCACGATGAGAACACTGGTAGCTTTCGGAAAAGCATCATCAAAGAAAGACTGTAACAGAAGAGCGTGGAGATCGCTACCTCACTCAGTATACACCAGAAGAAGAAGACAACAAAGGAAAAACTGGCTGAGCAATGTGAAATAGGATTATGTGACTCATTGAAAGACATAGGTATAGACATTTGCCTTCAACTAATTGGCAGCGATACCTTTAATTAAATGTCTGGCTCGAAAGGAGGCATGCTACATTACATCGAAATACTCCCCCATTACAGACTTCCTTTTCCCAAGTTGACTTTCTTGAGGGAAAAAAACAAAGTTTCCTGTATAAAAAACGGGTCCTTTTGGGCTATTCCAGAAAACTTACTCATTGCTCTTCTTTATTCTGAGGACTAAGGTAAAAATGCCTTTGCATTTGACAAAATAGTATCAATTAGAGGTGAAATAGTTCCGCCATCAGTGAGCTTCAATACTTCTGCCTTCCACGCAACTGATCGACTCACTAACAACATTTTCGTCCATATTAACAAGGGGCTCCAAAAATTGAATTGGCTTAAACTTTGTTTTTTTCTCAAGAAACTCAACTTGGGAAAAGAGTTTACCTACAGTACCAATCCATTCCTTTTCTGGAGAAGTTGGTGCGTCAAGTTTTGCGACTATGTGACTTAATATCTGCTCGTTGATGTGAAGCCAGCAGAAAGAAAGATCGAAAAAGTATGTTATGGAGGAGTTTTTCGATGTAATGTGGCATGTCTCCTAAGTGTAGCATGTCTCCGAAAGCTACCAGTGTTCTCATCGTGACTAAGAGTTAGAGTGTTGTGCTTCCTGCTTTCTACAAAAATTGCAGTAATGTTACTTTTTGCGATATTGGAACTCTCCTCTGCTCTTGAGTGCTTCATAACATGCTCTTTAGCATGAAACACCCTTTTGCTATTGCACATGAGATGTTTTTTATCTTCACAGAGATGACCCTGCCTTCACAAGATTACCCAAAAGGCAACATATGATAGCAACTGCCGCGGTTGATAACACAGCAAACCTGACTGAAGTAGCGGCCGCTCTACTAATATCAAGGTAGTTTCATTTACTTCGCACTATATAAATACTTCTCACTATACTATAAAAATTCCAGGGTATTTCCTCGAATCATAATATTACACGCTTTCGGGTACTAGCTTTCGGGAGAGTCGAACTGTAAGTCCGACTTCTTCGATGTTTAAAATTATTAGTGTCTTTTGCTTTCCAGGTTTTTAGTGGAAATCAATCCATCCTTTAATAAAACAAAAACGAGAATCTCAATTTGCCTTTAGTCAGAAAATCTTCGGCAGGATGAGAGACATGTAAGTGAAAATGCGTCTGCTGGTCAAAAGTTATTTGGGGGGGGGGGGAGCGTTAATTAGCAAAATGGGGATCACTTCCCCAGATGCAGGTGGCATTTTCCCCGGAACAACTGACTGCCTAACGAAGACAGCGGTGTCGATTGACCAGAAGCATAACCCGTTTCAGTAGGAACGATTACCGATAGTTTCTGCTCTTTTTTAAACAAAAAGAGACGATATGTATATTTAACTGCAGTTTTTATAAGGAAAGTATGTTCATTAGAGTTGAAAACATGCATTTAAATTAGAAGAACAATCTTTTAAAAAACTCTGGCAGCTATATTGCGTATTCAACCTGAAAATAGTGAATTTTTTGAAAAAAACACCGGATTAATTGCGATTTCCCGGTAGCTAAAATTTTTTTCCAAAAACTTTTTTTTGTATCAAGCTACTCAAAATGAGTGAATACATAGGAAAGTGCGTGTACCAAGTCAAAAAAAAAAACTTTTATTTTTATGACATACCCTAGTGTATATGTTTCTAAAAATAATATTGTAAAATTAAATTTTAAACTTGACTAAATTAATGGTATTAAATCCACAAAGTCTATTACTTAAGCCATGGTTGTGTGATTTTGACAGAATGTATTTGAACACTAGTGAGAATAATATATTGTTGCAAGTCTATCTTTACTTCTGGTATTCTTGAAATTATGACTAAGTTCCTGAAAACAAAATTTATGTTTAAGGTATTTAAGAGAAAGTCATTAAGAATTGCTAAAACATCCACAGCAATTAAGCAAATCTCTTAAAACACTGTAAATACAATGGTAATCAAATATTCACTTCCAAATGCAATAAAAAACAACAAAACAAAAATTGCAGCTCAAATAGCATCTACGCAACAGAGCTAGCTAAACAGAGTAAAGCCCATTCAAAGCCAACTGAAAACTAGACTACCTAACTGACTAACATTGACACAGCTGATCTTTATATACCTTTGGAAAATAATACTTCAATATATCAGCAAAGTCTATCATTATTTACTACGTTCGAAATGTTAAGTTATCTTGCAATCTGTCTGCAAATTTGGCATCAAAATGTTTTAGTCATAAATGAAACCATCTTAGGATGTACCCAATCTCTTATTAAGCATACATATACCTGCGTTAATGATGTTTGCAAAGCAATTCAAATCAGTATACAAGTACAACTCAAAAAGTAAAATAATCTTGAGTGAAAATTAATGGGATTAACATAAAATTTAACAAGATTATAATAAATAGTACTCATAACATAAAAATAGCATCAATTTTCAAATTGTATCACAATATGGAAAATCTTATGTTGTATACTTGAAAATGAGTTCATGCAATAAACTATACTAACATATTAAAGAAAATCCTAAACAAAAAAAAAAATGTGAAACACTCAACATTGTTTTTAAACTGCTCTTTTGGTACTTGGTGCGGAAACAAACACTGTATACCTTAGTTTTCAATTTCAAGATTTATATGACTAAAATTTTAAATATTCTAATATAATCTTCAACTATGAAAGTACAGTTATAAGCTTTGGTTTGTTTGCTCTCCTCACTGCTATAAAGAGATTTAAAATCATATGAAAGATGTACTATTAAAGTTACAAATGTAAGTACTTAAAATAATTTAGCTAAATAGCTCATAAAGGCTATCAAAATATTTGTTTCTGTTGATATGATTCACAAGCATCTTGTAAATTATGAGTAAAGATATTTGGTTTCACAAGGAAGGTACCATAAAATCAAACTAGCTCACAACTACTTTGGTTTTAGCCCAGCTCATATTCAACGAATTAGTTTGGTAGCTTGGTAATCAGCGTGTGTTTCCACCTTTTTCATATAAAAATAAATTTTGAAAATTCAACTACTTAAAAAGATAATACACAAATATTTTTGCTAATTGTCTTGTTTTTATTTTTCCAATTTTTAATACATAACTTACTGTTAGTTTCTTTGTGGCCTGAAATCTGCTAAATTATACACAAAAAACCTCTCCCAAGTTGTGCTGATTTTCGACCGCCCACTGTTTCTCATGATTAATTTATTTTTAGTTATAAATATATATTTTATCCCTCCTGTCTGAATATTTTCACGATGCATTACTGCATAAAGAGTTATTGGAAAAGCAATTGTTTTGCGAAATATTGATATTATTGTAAATTTATACTTTTGAAGATTTAGGAAATAATTCTGAGTATGTAAAACTTGAAACTATTTTGGTTTTTGATTACAAAAAATTGTTTCAAATCATTTTTTTCTTTTGTGTTCGATGTTCAGTTTTTTTTTTGGTGGCGCATATTTTGTCACTTTTAGTAAAATGTAAGCTTACTTAAAATTTTCACTTATTTTCCTCTTGTAGAGTATGCTGTTCGACTGTATTCAGAAAGGTGAATATGAATTTCCCCAAAGTGAATGGAAGTACATTTCTCATGAAGCAAAGGATTTAATAACTCATCTATTGGTGAAGGATGCAAGTCAGCGATATTCGGCAGAGATGGTCCTCAAACACCCGTGGGTGTCGGGTGGGGGACCAGCGACACTTCTAGAAACTCCCACTATTATACGGAGGTAATTTTTAACTCTGTTTATATATGTTAATGGTTTCATTAATTTATTAAGATGCTAAATCCTAATCTTTAGCTAAGCATAGGGATTTCAAATACAAAAGGATAAAAGCATCAGTATCTAATTTTAGCAACTTATGCGTAATCACACTCACAGAGGCATGGGAATAAATTCCTTAACCCTCTGGCTGCTTATCCCATTTTCCATGGGCAACGAAGAAGTAACAAAATTTGTTCATCTCCAGGCTTGTTATTTCACTTTTTTTGGGAGGGGGGGAGGCAAAGGGCGCAAACACTCTGCAATTTTATTGGGGGGTCATTCCATAGAAATGTCAACCTCAGCCGAAGAAAAAAAAATACCGAATTGAAAAAAATATAAATAAATAAATAAACAAAACTCATACAACATAAGTTTTTAAAAAAGTGAAAAAAGTATTGTAATTATCACTGAGATTAACCATAATAAATAGTTTGTAGTGTGTTTACTGTGTGTTATTCGATGGTTATGTTAGTCACGTTACGTTAGTCACACTCCATCTTGAGTAAAAGTGACACTTAAGACTAAAAAAAATTAAGATTTAATAAATGTGTTTTATGTTTTTAAAAGCCAACTTTACGCATTTTTCAAATATATCATTCAATTTTTAACACTTGCTTAACTTTGAGAAATTTTTGCCTCACAACATGAGCATTAATGTTCAGGGTGGCAAAAATGTTACGTTAGTCACGCTGCTATTTTGGTGTAAAAAATATCTACTGTCAGTCATTTTTTTAAAAAATTCTTAGCAGAAAAGATACCTAGACACCATGTGCATTGTAAATCCACCAGAATAACTAAAAAATATTTTTTATCCTTTAAGTTACAAGTAAAAACAGTTACAAAATCAGCTCTGAATGTTACGTTAGTCACCATGGAATGACCCTGGGAAACAAGAAAAATCACGACCACTTCTTCGTAAATACATTGATTTCTCAAAATTGGGGGAGGGAGCAATTGACCCTACCTAACCCCCTAAATGATGGGCCTGCTCATCCTGCAAGTATCATGTACATGACGTAATTTAGAACCTATTCAGCAGTTTCATCATTTAAATGTCAAGAATGAATTTTCTGAAGTATTTACACTGATTGCTCAGCCTGTTTACAAGCCTGATACCTCCTAATTTAATTAAGAGTTTCATCAAAAATGTGTTGTTTGTTGCACAAAAAAATTAGAATTTTTTTTTGTAATGTTTCTTGAATTTGGTGTAAAGAACATGAAGTAGAACTTTTCCTTGAACCTTGTTATAAGATTTATCATATTAAAGGTAATTTCTAGCATAATTGGTGTAAATTTAGTACATAAATTTTATATTGGCTTTTCATACATAAAAAATATGCATATTTTTAAGCGACTTCGCTAAGAAAATTGAGCAGTCAGAAGGTTAAAGGGTGCGTTCAGCTTAACAATAGTCAACTCTGATACTTTTGCCTCACAAATAAAGGTAGTCATGATTTGAAGTTAATTTCACATAATCAATCAAACGTACATAATATTGATTAGATTATTTGAAAATGTATTTGAAACAGAAGAGAAAAACCTTGAGTTTTCATTATTGAAATTTATTTTGAGTTTCAAGGGAGAGGTCTAAACTGGGGCCACCCCCTTTCCTAAACCACTGCACACTCGTACTAATTTGTTTGCAGGGCAAATGCATCTTTTTTGAAGCAAAATTTTGTCTTGAAGCTTCATGTGAATGGAAAAGGTTCAGCCAGATACAACTTTTTGTTTTACCCATTTTTACTGCAAAAAAAAAAAGATAAAAGGCTGTATTTCTGTCAAAACATCCCCCTTCCCTTAATCTTTTCATCAACAGCTGCCAATCCTAGACTGAGCATCCCAGCGATGCTCATGCATGCTTGTTTGGGAGTGGTGAAAGCACCAATCACAACAGAGCTGTCAACAGCGTGAGCAGTTTCTTTGGGTCCCCAAAACTTTTGATAACTTACTTTTGGGATTAACGTCACATTTGAGCATTTTTGTAGTTAGAAGTATGTAAATAGGACTAAGCACCCCCCCCCCCCTCTTTCCCTTTTTCTTATGATAAATTTGTTTGTCTTTTAGGAACAACAGTGCCAGAGAGTTAGCAGCTTTTGCAGATAATGCCAATGCCATGAAACGATTGTATCTCCGTCATCTTTCCCATAGTATGGGGTCTTCCCTTCCAAATTCCGTTCAAGAAGAAAATCCTTCAACTGGAGATTTAGCAACGAATAGCCTATCAATTCAATTTCTGAGTCTTTCTCCAGTGACAGATTCAAAATTGTATCAAAGACGCCGTGAATGCCACTCCCGAAAGAGCTTTGAACCATTTCAAAATGCTTAGAATCTTTCCCACAGCTGATATTTGTCTCGGTTTTAAGTTACAGAATGCTGCATAGGATTGCATAATGGAGCACTTTTGTTTAAAAAAAACTTAAAAGTATGTGATATTATACTAGCTTTTATCAGCAAGGGATTTTCTGGCTCATTTTTTGCTGATACTGTTTTTATTTTATTTTATTTTTCTTTTCATTTTTACATTTTGTTCAACATTATCCATTGCATAGTTCCTTCTTGAAATTGTTAGCTGATGTTAATATCTTGAACATGAAGTGTCCTTAAATTTTTAAGCTGCAGTTATAGTATAGTGACTTCAAGCTTTTTAAAACTACTATAGAAAATTTAGTTTTCTTACGTTTTATCTCGAGAAAATTTGACTTAAAGATTTTAAGCCTATACATATTTCCATCCAAAGTTTTTTTAAGAGCATCATTATTCGAGTAATTTATTCATAAAATTTCACTTGAGATCATGTTCTTTCCGAACTTTTTATATACCATGGAATGCTGATATTTCAGAGCAAGTTTTCGATTATCATTTCATATTTCTGCATGTTGTTCTTATTGTTTTGATGCAGGTAATCATAAACAAGTGTTCATCTGTATTTAAAATTTTAATTTCAAACAATTTGTTTGAAATTTTTTTTTCATTGAACATATAGTACAATTCTGTTTAGATAATATGTAACAATTACGTAACAAATAACTTATGTATAAATTTGAGGACAAAAAGGAAAATAAATAGAATTTGTTTATTTGGACAAAAGTGGACCAATCTTAACTTTTTCCAGTTGATACAATTATGAGTAAATTTTTAGCTTTTTTCCGGTGTATGCTTCAATTCCTCTTTTGGTGCAACAAGTGTTTAGTATTTATATTATGTTAAGTCATATGACTAAAGTTACTGACTTATTACTTCCGCTCAAGTGAACAGTGGCTGATGGCACTGTAATATTTTGATGTCCTGAATGATCGGGAACGGGTGCTTTTTTGTATGTTTGAGAAAGAAATAAAGAACCTATGTTTCTTTGTGTGTTTTATTTAATATGTGTAGTTTTGTTTTGTAGATAATATTAGTTTCATCTTGATTTAAATACAACGTTTAATTGTTACTTGCTTTATTTTTTTTTCTCTGTAAGTAGCTCTTTACATCAAGTAATAACATTCCTTATACATTTTTTAATGCCGCTAAAAATTTTCCTTACACATATCAGGATTTTATTCATACTCATATCTAGCAAATGGACTAAATAAATTTTGTTGGTGTTAGAGAAGGCTATTTTTCGTATTTTTATAGTTAGAATTAATAGTAATGTTTTATGGCAATAAACTCTTTTGAACGATGATTTTTAAATTTAACCTTATCTATAATAATAAAATAGAGAAACACACTTTGTTACATATAAATTCAATGGTGCACTCAAGATTGTTTTCTGGGAAAAGCCTGTAGTTTCGTGAGAAGTGAAAGGCGAAGTCAATAAATTTCAATCTCCTTCCAGATACAAAAAAAGGCAGACGTTAGAAGTCCCAAGAAAGCAATTTTATTTATTTTTGGATACATCAGAGAATAGATGGAAATTTGCAGTTTAGAAAATCTGCCTTGAAAATGTTTTTAAATTGAAGTGCTAAAAACAAAATGTAAATGGTGTTAAAGGAAGAACAGGGGGGGGGGTACAAGGCCTTCACTTAGAGACCTTCATAAGTAAAATTTTCTAAATTCTGATTTTTTTTCTTTGAAACCAATTTGTGTGTGTGTGTGTGTGTGTCGTTGATTTTATTGATTTTACAGGGTGGGAGCTTTCTTAAACATTTCTGAAATTGAAGGTTTAAAAACACAAGTTTTATATTATCTTTTGTGACTTTAAGCGAATAGAGAGGTCTTGAACTCTGTCATCAAGGTTTTGGGCATTGAACTATTTAAAACAAAACTGTATGCTGTCTTTGGTGGCATTGTGGGAGGGGAAAAAGAGTCCAGTATTATCCTCTGAAAAGAATTCAAATTGAAAGTTTTTAATAAGATGCAATTTTAAATCATTTTTGGCTACGTTAGGGACCAAGCTGCTCTCCTCTGATAATTTTTCGTCATTGAAGTTTAAAAACACAACTTGAGTATTCCAAAGGAGTCCAGAAGGTAGGGGTTATTGGGAGCTGCGAATTTCAGCTTTTCCTTCTGAAATAATTTTTTTAATTGAAGAGAATTTTATGCTATCTTTTTGGAAGGAAAACTTCAGGTGCTCGTCCGCAGAACTTTCTAAACTCGATATTTTATACTATGTGTAATGAAATGAGGGTGGGGTCAGGGAGCCCTCAACCATGAAGTTTTTGAAATTGGAGTCCTAGAAACGTATTTTTTAGCTATTTTAATGGCAGTAGGAGAAGGGTCAGAGTTCAAGGGTTTCCCTAGAAAATATTATGTATTAAAGTTTTATAAAAAAAATATGATGTTGGAAGGGTACTCTTCTTTGGAAATCTTTCGAAATTGCAGGCAAAAAAGTACATTTTTCGGCTATGTCTGTTACTTTGAAAAAATTAGAAGGAAGTTGGTTATAAAAATTCCGAAAAAAAGCGAGAAAACTCCTTTTTAACCCTCTTTGGACTTGTCCGAGGCATTCGTCCTCAGTTTTCAGGGAGAGGCTTCACCTCCTTAGCTTCCCCTTTTAGGTGTACCACTGTAAAAATTGCTCATTTTGCAACCGCAACTTTTTACCAAAGATCAAATATTCCTTGATGGTACCGGACCTAAGGTCTAAGGTGGACCATGCTTTATCCATTAAAAAAAACGGAATCATCAGTATCAATTCTCCCGGTGAGAAGTTATGAATGACAAAAAATACATACTATATGTATGGATAAGTTGTCAAGCTCTAAAATAGTGGTTTCTGACGGGTGGCAGATGAACATGAGCCTCATTATAAGACCAAAGAAGTTCGAAATTACAAAAACTACCCCTTCAGGATTTCAATTTAAAAACCTTTAAAAAGGAAAGCCCTGCCTTTTCTATCTGTGTGTGAAGCCAAGAGGTGGAGGGCTTAAGGGTACTATCTTTTCCCATCGAAAACTTACTAGCCCTCTCAAATAAAAAATAAGAACAACTTTTGTTGCCTTTTTTCTGCATCTGCTAAAATAATTATTTTCGCTTTTCAAAAAAAAAAAAAAAATTCTCATACCATTCAAAAAAAAAAAAAAAAATGCTCTGTATTAAACAATTTAGGATGCTTTTATTCTTCTTTCATACCCAAATAATTCTTGCTCATTTTACGTTTGTTGTTAAAAGTGCCGAAAAATTATATCCAGGGAAAGTATTTAAACTCTCTCGCTCGTTTTCACTAACGTCATCAAACGTAGCTTGAAAGTACATAATTCCGAAACCGAAGTTTAACATTCAGAACATTTCTTCAAGCTTACCCCTTTCTTTGCGTCTAAATTTTAAAATTTTGACTTTTAAACACCATTAAAAAAATCTTTTGAGAATACACCCTGAATTATCCGAACTTTCTTTTAACATTCTTAAAAATAGCCTAAAATGCATTTTTAGAAATCAACTTAAAAAAAAAACTTTCGGTAGAAGGTCCTCAAAGTGCCACCCTCTCCTTAATATTAGTTCTAAAGATAGCCTGTGAAGCCCCTTTAAGATTTCAATTTCGAATTTTCCCAAAGAATATCGCAACAGCTCGTCTCTAACATAAAGTCTCAAAAGATAGCTTTAAAGAACTTCTCGGGAGTGAACCCTCTTTCTTTTTCAAGTTCCTCTGATTTCAGTTTCAAAACATATTTTGGGAGTGAACAATAAACCTCCTTACCCTTTCTCTTCAACTGTTATCAAACCGTAACGTAACCGTTAGCCGTAAACTTGCCCCGTACGCTGGGAAGGGGGGGGGGGGCAAGTTTACGCAACAGACTATGACCTAAAAAACATGTTTTTTTTTTTTAACTATTGAACATTTATTAAAGCAACAACTGAATATCCAAATTTTGACTTTATTAATTGCTTTAATCTACAAAGCTTAAAATTTCCTTAGTTGAAAGATAAAAATTCGAAAATTCATTGAAAAAAATCCGCGTAAACGTGCCCGATCTACACTACTTACTTTTTGCTTTTAACAAACATTCAGGCTTTGTTTTTTTTTTTTTTTTTTTAAGAATAGGGAAGTTTTCGATTTTCTAATTTTATTTTTAAATAATACAGTAACACACACGAATATCACCGGTGAAAAAAAAATTTCGATACGAATTTTAAATTATTTTCAAAATTTAAGCCAAGGTTACGTCACAGGGCTGCTGAATCTTTCGCTTTTCGACCGCAAATTGCCAGCGCGAAACTATTCGATCGGGACTAGCGGAATGATCTAAGGTTTACCGTGCTTTCTTTGCGCTATTTCCAAGGGTAGCAGGTTATAAGCAAAATCGTCAAGTGATGCCTCTCTAAAAATTTGATAATTTGAATATGGTTTTCACCGCAAAAAGTTTAAAACAATCATTGCTGACCGGTTATTGGATTGCCTTTTGACAAATCTTATTTCCATGGTGGATTAGTAGACTTCCGCTAATTGATAACGGAAGAAAAAAAAACTTTGAACAAAAACAATGAAAAGACGGTATAGCTAACAAAAACAATGAAAAGACGGTGAAAGGCTGAAATTAGAGCCACCCCACGTCACTGGTTTTGCTTTCGAGGCTCGCTTTTTTTTTACGCGTGTTTTTTTTATTTATTTATTTATTTATTTTTGTAAAAAACAATCGCTGTATTCACTGTGTTTTAAAATTCGGCGGTGGGGAATGTTCGTATTTTGTTGGTCTCTTAACACTATCTTGTTGGAACATTTAATATGTCTAGACTTCCCTATTGTTTGATTAATATTTTTAAAAATATATCTTGTGTGATATTTGGTTAAGCGGACCGTAAACGAATAGATCACTTAAGTAACTGTGCGAAAAATTCTGAAACGTTTCTAAAATTATGTGGCAGCTACGGTGCATTTAAATTTCAAAAACGTTTTTGAGAATTTTCTGAAATGCTCCAAAAAATTTCTGAACAATGCAGAAAACGACTTCCAAAATCCTCCGAAACGTTTTTTTAAGAAAAGGAAAAGATTTCCGACCCACTCGGAAACGTTTTTTAAAAATTACAGAAAGAGGATTCCGAAATACCCGGAAACATTTTTAGAAATTGCAGAAAGCGGATTACTCAGAAACGTTCTTGAACCGCAAACATGCTATTCTTCATGAACCGCAGCTGCCCCATATAATCAGAAAAGTTTCCGATTTTTTTGCCTATGCAGGGAGAGTACACTGTATCCACTGCAGGTGGAAACATTAAGAATGCCATAACTTTATCAATATCTCTTAACAATCACTCAACAATATCAAAAGTTAAATTAACGTTATATTTTACTTTTGATATTGTTTTCTTATCAAATGTATTCAAAGTTTCTGACCTACTAGGAAACGTTTTTGGAAATTACTGAAAGCGGCTTCCGAAATTCTCAGAAATGATTTTGAAAACTTCATGAGTCGCAGCTGTCCTAAAATTTTATTCAACTTTTGATATTATTTTCTGATCAATTGTAATGCATACTTTTTGAAGTCTAAGCGACTTGAAGAATAAAGCGACCATTTTAGCAACGTATCCCTTTCCAAGAGCAGAAATATTTTCAAAGAATAAGCCTTTCACTGGCAATGAATTTGCTTTATGTAATAAGAACAAGAAATGAAACAAAAACATTTATTGAACAAAAAATAGGGTATACATAAACAAAGAAATGAGATTTATGTACAAACTGGAAGTATCAGGTGAATATGTACAATTTGCGTCAGCTGTACTCTCAATCTGGATACTTTCAAGTTTAATGCTTTGATCTGAAAAAGAAAAGTACTGATAAGTTTTCGAGAAAAGCAACAGTAACTAATAAACGCATATTTTATTCAGTTATAGTAAATTCTATCATTTTTTTTTTTCTTTTAAATCGCTACTTCTTTTGTGAGTACATTACGAATTTGGAGTACTTCAAGTTCAGTGCATCTATTTCGTCCTATTTGTAAATAGTTTTTCCGCGATTTTGAGGTAACAAATGAAAAGTTCCTGATTATAGAAAACAAGTTTAAAGTTTGGTGAATTTCATTAGTTTTTGAAAATTAGAGATGGCTCTAATGCTCTAAAAAGGTTTTTCTCCCATTAAAAGCTCTAACAGATGGTGTTTTTAAACTAAGTAAAATATGTTGACTGATGAGGCCATTATATTGAAATATTTCCACTTCATATACATAACTTCTAGGGCTTAATTTCTAACAAAAGGAGAGTGGAGATCCATAATTTGCAAATACGATTTTCTGCAAAAATCATTGATATTATTTCTCAAAAGTGTCTTGTGTGGCAAAGCGGTTACTTCTTCACCAATTCATCAAATTTCAAAAGTATGGCATCATTTTAAAGATTTTTCTACCTCTTTCGAAAAAAATAAATGAATAAATTAAAAAAACGAAAATGAGTAAACAAAGAGACAATTGATAATTTAGTTAGTTGTTTTGAAGTTGTTGTAAGGAAACGATTTTTTCTGTATTTTATTGAACATGTTTTAATGTATAGTATTTCGTGATGCAATCCCAGTAGTTCAGTTAGAGCTTCGCGCTGATAAGTCGAAGATCGTGAGCTCGAATCCCCATGGGCCCGAAAATTTTCAATAGAATTCCGATCCCAGTCTCCGTAGATATGCGACTTAATTTCACTGCGGAATTGTGAACTGCAGTTCTGTTGTTGTTAAAAACCGAAATGAAAACTTTTTTTTCACCAGTAAATAAGAGTTTAAATTTTAAACAAAAAAAAAAAATATTTCAACAAAATAGACGAAATCGATTTCAATTCATTTTGTTACTTTTTTACGCATCGCGTTAATATATAGCAGCCTAGAATGAAGGCCATTAACTGAGATGATCGTAGCGGCTTACGAATACCCGCATTCTATCATTCGGCAAAATTTGGATTTCCATTCGACAAATTCATAATTTCTGCACTCCCTAAAGTTTTAGCTCGGGGGGCCCCTGATTTTAATTAACGGAGATATTAATTGATAACGTCCCTCCCTAACTCCCTCAGTTCTTCATTTTTTAAATCTGTTATTCCGCTTCTCCTTTCGACTTTTCCCTCTTCGGTTTTTTATTTTTAAGGCCCCCTTCATTTGTTTTAGAGCAACGAGGAAGCTGACGCCTGTTACGAGAGGAAGTGTTTGGTTCATTTCTGCAGGAGGGTTCATTTCAAGGAGGAGGTTCATTTCTGCAGGAGGGTTCATTTCAAGGAGGAGGTTCATTTCTGCAGGCTAGAGAAAATGTACTGAAACATTTCCGCAAAAGTAAATAAATACGTAAATAAGTAATAAATTACAGCAATAAATCAGTAAAAATTCATGCTTTTAATACTACTGTTTGTAGTGATAAAAGCTTTTTGTATAAATAAATTCATTCTAGCTGATCCGTGCGAAGCATTCGCACTTGATAGAAGGAATGTCAAAATGATTTTCTTGGAGTATTTTTTTGAATAACAGCGAAAATGTGAATTTTTTGTTTATTTTTCGTTGATAGCGGTGAAAATATCTTTAAAACCATGTCTTACTTTTGAGTATGATGAAATATGTCTACAACTGTACCGTACAAAATGAATAAATATATGATTAAATAAATAAATGAAACTAAAAAAAAATACATTTGAGAAGTAATATATACGATGATGGAAAGTTGAAATAGAATTCTACTGAAGAAAAAATCATACTAAAACGACATATTTCCGCCCGGATTCGAACTTATGCAGTTCCCATTATAAGCACAACCCTTTGTCCAATTTGCGATTTGGTTTTCGAATGTTATTCATTGAAGTAATGTGAAATAAAAAACAGAAAAACTTTTTTTTTTTAATCAAAAAACAATTTTTAGACAAAGGATCCATTTTTCATGAGTAGCCGGCATCGCAATCTTTAAAATGAGATTATTGATTAATTAATGATTTATTGAGTTGCATAAAGGAATAAGGAAGATCAGGCGTGGTAACCAAAAACAGGCTAGAGAAATAATATGTAAGATAATCACGTGTTATTGCTTGTGCAAAAGGCTTTATTTACGCTTAATATTACATATAAGCGACATTTAAGGTTCAACGGGAAAAGAGAAATATCGCGTTTTGGTAATCAAATGTTGATCCAAATTATTCTTCGGAGATGTAAGATTTTTAATGCTCCGAACAGGGTACACGAAACTTTTAAACACTTAATGGGCTTAGAGTGTTCATGCATTGTTATTACTTAACTATCTCTCCATAAAATCCTTTCCTTTTTAGCACATATTCATTTTCAGTAAAGAAATTTATTGCTTGAAGATAAATAAGTAAATTATTCATTTACTACTATATTTCTGTCTTATTTATCAATCTGTTTAAAAGTATTTTCTGAAGACTGATTTTTTTTTTCAGTTTTATTATTAAAAATTTCTTTTGCTTGATTTTTTTGTATCGAAATATGAAATAAATTTTCTAAAAACGAATCAACTGCTCAAAAATTAAAAGAAGTGTAAAAACAAAATTAGAAAATCTACATAAAATACGAGAGAATAAAGAAAAAAATAAAAATATAAAAAAATCTTTGTTTTGACTTATGTGAAAAATATCGTCTGTTATCAAAAAGTAATATTATTAAAAGATAAAAGCTAGTAGTAACCAAAGTAAATATAATTATTCAATTGCCATATTTTTTAAATTACCGTTTGTTTATATTTAAATTTATGATATTTTTTGATTATGCTTGGGTAATAATTAAAGCTATTATTATTTTTGGAATATATATATATATATATATATATATATATATATATATATATATATATATATATATATAATAACATGGAGAGTTTTTCATTAGAGTTATTACAAAAGACTTACAAAAGACTTTTACAGTTTTGAGCAAAGTAAGAAGAACTTTAATCAAATGTATGAATGAAAACCGTGTATGAATGCAATTTTACAGCGAAGATTCAATAGAACAAAGGTGAGCACAAATAAAACTTCGTTTTAAGTAAAATCTGGTTGGAAGTCAAAAAGGATTATTGACGATTCCATATAGATTAAAAAAGTAATTCCAGAACTCTTCCACGATGGAAACGAAGCTGTTAGCGGGAAGCGAGAGATACAATCTTCGCTGAGCCAACAGAACCCCCCCCCCCTTTTTTTTCGGTCTTAACAAAGAAAAGTTGCATTTTGTCTTGAATAAAATATTGAAATTCTGAGCATAATTGGGAAAATGTTTGTTTGATGTACGCACGATATTTATAAAAAGAGCAAAAAAATTTAGCCTACTTTTTCGTGTACTAACGCAAATATTGTTACGATAAGTTTGCAGTATGTCTTTGGGCTCCTACTGCCCTCAATCTTTTGAGCTTTGAATTTCATTCATTTTAAATGACAACAAAAAAGATTGCAGTAGTTAAAAAAAAAGTGTTTTAAATTAAAATAA
The DNA here is from genome assembly GCA_038373865.1 of Uloborus plumipes. Lineage (NCBI taxonomy): Eukaryota > Metazoa > Arthropoda > Arachnida > Araneae > Uloboridae > Uloborus > Uloborus plumipes. The sequence continues at coordinate 74,271 of JAXGGA010002783.1, read as the reverse complement.
GGAATGGAAACACGATTTTTAATGCAGAAATGCATTTCCATTACAAATACAATATTTCTCAAATTTTCTTATCTTGTTGAAAAACCGAATTGCATAAGCAAAAAAAAAAAGGGGTTGGGGGTATCATAAACTTTTGGAATATGAGGGCAAAATAAGCTTTTCACTAACTTTTTCACACTGATTATTTGCTCCAAAAAATTAAACAGTTATTCCGAATCTTCAGTTTGCTCGAATGTTTGGTGCAAAAATTTTGGCTGATTTTCCTGCAGAGTATTGTGCTAAAATTTTTGAATTGTTCAAAACTCGACAAAAGATATAAAAGAAATGTAATAAAATATAGGGTTTAGATTTATGTAAAATGAAAAGCTATATAAAAATATAAATAAAAAAAACTTTGCACAAATCAAATGATTTCCTTAAAAATTACTAGACTGACAGTAGTGCAGACCTTTTTATCTCTATTTCAGACAGGGACGTCATTTCAATTTTTTCCATGGGGGGGGGGAGGCAAAGGGTCCAAATGCAATGCAATTTCATCGGAAAACATTAAAAACCACGCCCACTTATATGTAAATACATTGATTTCTCAAAGGCAGGGTGGCTATTGACCCCCCCCCCTGCCCCCTAAATGACGGGCCTGATTTCAGAAGAGAAATATTTTTTTATTCTATATATCAGTTTCTTAGCTTTCTTTCTAATGATAGTTTTACACAAAATTTTACAGTTGGTTTTTCAATCATTTTAGTCTTAAATATTTCTACTTTGTTTACCTATTTTGTCACAATTAGCATCATAGTAAGAACAAGCATTATAAGCATTTTTCATATGACGAATGCACGGAAGAAAGTCGAAATGTCATTTTTTTTTTTTTTTTTTGTTACAGTGTTTAATATGACAATAGTATTTTTGTAGAGTATAATTTGTTGCTCTTTTTAAACTTGTGAGCGAGGAGAAAAATTTACAGCGGAGAAAGTTCGGGCTTTTTTATTTTGAACTATCAAACGTGACTAATTGACATTTCGTTTTTCTGCTCCGTGTGTCATATCGTACACCAATAATGAAAGGGGCACTTTTGTAATTGGAGTAGCATTTTATTAAATGAGACTAAAAAAAGGATGTGCCCTTTTGTGCGCCCACCTGTGTGTGATATGTCTCCATCTTATTAACAATATCACCCCCCCCCCTCTACCGACGTTGATTTTCAGTTTTTTTTTTTCCATTTTTCTGTTATCTTTCTGTTTTTCGCAGGTTTTCCCTTTCTTTTTTTGCTTTCTCTCTCATATCCCCTCCCCTCGATTCCGTGTTTTTCTTTTCTTCTTTTAAAACAAACATTTCCCTTCTTCCTTTTTTCTTGTTTGATTTTTAAGTTATGTAATTTACGTTTTAGCAGATTTGAAATTTATTTCAAATCAGTCATTGCACGTTACTCCGTTTATATGTATTTGTAAAATGAAGCTGAGTAAAAAAAAAATTACAACAACGATTGCAAACTTCGTTAACAACTTAATCAACATATACGCTCCTCTTGAGCTTAAATATATATTACATTCCTCAAGAAGAAAATAATTGAAATTATAAATAGTCTTGTCTTATATTATAAAGAAACAGTATAATTTGGTATTCAACAATTGAAAAAAGAATTGTTTAAACTATGTCTATAAACTCTTTCACTCTGCGATTTCTATTATTATTGTCATTATCATCACTTTTTACCAACTATTTTCTTTGGAAAAGAAAACTTTTATGAAATTTTTAATGGAAACAGAGATTAAACAGTACGTAAATTTCAACAAAAGAAGGTCACAATGTTAATAACAATGCTTACTTGTATTTTCCTCATTTTAGGGGAGATGCTGCTTTTATGAATAGTTTTCTTTTTTCTGGGGAGCTCTCGGCGCTCGTGGGAGGAAGTCTTCATTATAATTTTTTGGAGGGGGGGGGGGCAGTGTACGCTTCAAAAAATGAACTGTTGTTTTTACAGTATAATGCTGGCAGCCGAGGTTCAAATTTAAAACTGTAAAATGCACAGTAATAAACTTTAAACCCAGCAATTTTAGTTTCTTACTGTAAAGTTAGCAATTTTACAGTTTATTGCCGTAAAATTTAGCTGTATTATACTTTAAAAACAGCAGTATAATACTGGCAGCAGAAGTTCCAGTTTAAAATAAAATTAGGACTTTTACAGTTTATTACTAAAATATTAGCAATTTTATAGCTTAGTGCTGTAAAATTAGCAATTTTTGCAGTTTATTAATATAAAATTAGCTATATTATACTGTAAAAACAACATTCATTTTTTTCAGTGTACGAAACAGAAGAGTTAATATTTTTGCTGAGATCTATGTAAAAAGCACTTTTACCAGTTTCATTTAAGATTGAATTTCGGAGATGTGAAAATGTCGTAATACATCAAAAGCGAAACAGATAAAGAATTTACTACCTTTGGAGTTTAGAATCCATGATGGCCGAGATCCAAACCGAAACCGTGATGTCCGTGATGACCATGATGATCGTCATGATGTCCAAAAAGATGGGCAATATCTACAAATCGGATCTTAATGAATGGAAGAGGTATTCCAACTTGAATGCCATGATGACCGGCGAATGCGAAAGACAGCATTACGAAGAAAAAAGCTAAGCAGATCTGTAAAATATGAACAGGTGATGGATATGATTACAAAGTTTATTGATTTAAAATCGGAGTTTCAGTTCTTAAGAAAGCAGAAAGGTGGAAATCACAAACTAAGTAAGAGATGCAAATAAAAAAGAGAGAGAGAGAAGTTATGAGCAAAGTCTTCGTGGTTGTTATGCGGACTTACTTTTTTGTTATGACAAAAGATTTTTCAACTACTAGAAAATTAAATCAACTTACTCTTTATTGCATCTTATAGACAGTGTTTCTGTCAGTTTGAACATAAAAATTTTAAAATAAAAAATAAACTGTACTTACTTCCTTTCGCTTCTGATTTGTCGCATCAAGAACTGGATGTATAAAAATTAAGAACAAAACAAGTAACAGCTCAGTTTTAGTTGGAAAAAAAATTCTATTACTTTGTTAATAGAAAAAAAAAAAGCGTCATTTAACAGCACAGTTTCTAAGAAAATTCAAATTGACCTTGAATGGGATAGTTGTTTTGTAAAAGTAAATGGTAATTGCGGGAAAGATATCAAAATTTCGACTTAATGAAACGAATATTGACTTGGATGCTTATCCGAGCTTGGATAAAATAAATGCTCTTGCATCCATTACATTAAAATTCTAAGATTTTTTTACGTAAACAAAGAAAACCCTAAAATATGCACGACAAACTTTTCACTGTGATTTCTATTTATACAGGGATTTATTTTGAAAACTTTTTGATTAATTTTAAGTTTAAAATTAATTTTTATGCTAAAAAAACTTTTCAGGATGTTAAATTTTCAGTCAAACAGAACTCTCGTTGTAAGGAACTCTTATTAAAGAAGTATAGTATAATAAGGAATTTTTTAGGGATCATTCAATCACACAGGATTTTCAAAAGACGTACTTTTATCTTTCCAATATATATATAAAATTGAAGCTACCGCTAACAAGTCTACTTGCATTTTCTTTATTATATATAACAATCGATATTAAAGGGGGGAAAACGCAATATTTCTTCAAATAAAAAATTTTGACTACATGATATCTTCAAAATTAGTCTTTGGGTTGTTTTCCGAATGATTATTTCTCAATACTTCATTTAACGTGATCTATGTTTCAAAAGCAAAAGGAGCACACTTCTTTCAAGTGATTTCCCCCCAGAAAACTTTTCCGATGTCTCTATAGGGATTGTAAATCTAACTATCTTCGCCACATAAACTGGTGATACACATCCTAGTAAACATTCATTTTCCACCGACAAATACCGACAGGCCGAATTATCCCACCGACTAGAAAGGTCTCACGTTTTGTCTAATACCTATATTGCTTAAAATATTGGCAGATATCGTCGTTGCTAACACCAAACAGCATTGAAAAGAAGAAATCTTCCATCACGATATTCAATCGAGAGAAACGGTAAATCGCGTCAACGAGAGGTAAATCCAATTGTCTGTCACTCACCAGAGTTTTCATGGTGATTTCTGTTCACGTTGGTACTCCGCAACGAAAGCAAGATGACTTGATGTGGCACAGTAAATCCACCGAAGACAACGGTCTCCTTTTATATAGTCCGAGCTCCGTTTTTTTCTCTTTACTTGCCCTTCCTCCTAAAAGCATCTTTCTTCCCTAAACCTACTCCCTACACAATCCTTTTCCGAATCTTATTTTGCCCTTAGGTTAATAGGAAGAGGTGGAGGGGAAGAAGGGTGGTGGCCGGTTCAGACCATAGGAAGGAAGTTGCGGATGAAATAGAGGGCGAGAAGAATCCAAATAGTAAACGAGCTCTGGAATTAAATGGCGAAAAAAGTCCAGGTGAAAGTGAGGAAAGTAGTCTTCACTTTCAATCCAGTTATCAATTCTGATTATCACACGTGACCTATTTCTGGACCAGACTGTGCCGCACGAGTTTGATTGGTTTGGAACCTCGTGAGCAACGAATTGCACTTAAAATAGATGTAACCACTTTGGTTACTACTAACTTCCTAAACCTTTATTGTTTTACTTAATTACGGACATGTATTTGTAGTGCCTTTGAAATTACCAATATGGTTTGAAGTGATCTATCATCACTACATATGTTCTTACTGGAGAGTTGGAATTACCGATTGTTTTCGAATGATAAATGTTTAATTTAAAACAAAAGACAAAAGATGACAAATGACTAGCTCCAAAGACAAGTAAATCACGCAAGTAAAAAAATAGCAAATATGGAACGTAATTTGTAAACAACTATTTCTATACACAATGGTTTTTTTAGAACAAAAGTCTAAATTTATGGCCAAAATAAAATACGCTAACGGAGGGGGGGGGGATGGGGCAACTGCTGATCTCCAATTTGATTCAAAGTAGGCTTTCCTATGCAATGCACACATAATTTTTTTTAGGGTAGACGACCGCAGCTTGCTGTACGAGACAGCCAGGGGGCACAGAATTTACATTTTTGGGAGGGCAGAAATATTGAATTTGCCGAATGGAACTTCAATTTTTTTTTTTTTTTTTTTTTGAATGATAAATACACACATGGTGTACACACATAAATACATCTATACATCGAATGAAAATGGACATTCGTTCATTGAAAAATTGCAGTTATGACCTAAGTTTATCAAATCAGAGAATTTTTGGAAGGTCACGGCGACCCCTGTAACCACCCGTCGGGGCGCCGCTTTAGACAACAGTTATAAAAGTATCGAGTATAAAAGTGCTTAACTTCTTGTGGACAATGAGCGTACAATACACATATGCTGCAAGAGACAATGACTAAAATTTTTAGAAAAAGCAAAAAGGATACTTTTTCCGTTCGAAAATGTGATAAACGTGACGCTGAAAATGAAATATTAATTTCCTGAAAAGGGCTTAATTTGCATTCGCTCCTGCGCTTCTTTTCAACTTTGATTAAATTCATACACATGACACGAAATCCACTCATAAAAATTAATTCTGAAGACTTTGTTTGCTAAAAGTTAGCTACTGGGTTATTTTCTCAATTCGTTAACTTTTGTGTCCTTCATCCATATCTTCCAATTAAACACCTATTTTCATTATCTAATGCTATGTTCTATTCAAGATGCTCACAAAGAGTAATGACAACGTGCATTGGCACTATTTTGCACTTAAATTATATATTAAAAAAAATAATATGTAGGCAAAATGTCATTTCCGTCCCCTGTCCCCACACACATTTGTCAACTTTAAAAAAAAATTACTATATGAAGAAACATTTTTAAAAATTAATACATATGCATTATGATACAGTACAAGTGTGTACTTCAATGTACCATATAAGCATTCCTTATCATATTTACATATTTTGATAGAGAGCTCAATTTATACGTGTCCCCAGGTTTTGAAAAAAATTTCCCCCAAGTAGAAAAACCTTCAATAAAATTCTACAAATGGCGCTAGTTGGCAATAAAATAGCTCAAAATGTTTAAGAACATTCTTCTCAGCAGAAAAATACGCTTTAAACGAAGTTTACACATCTTTTAGGGTGTGTGAGGCTTGTTTTATCTTAAAAATTCTATGCGTGACTTTATTCAATGTCATTTCCGTCCCCCTGGTTATCTTCCAGAAAATTTAAATAAAATTAAAAAAAATTCCACTCCCGAATGTGTTTTTACGAACACTTTTAAGGTATCAACAGTTGAATTAAAGATATGAAAAACTTTTCACACTGTTTTCGAAAACCCACTGTTTTGTCATTTCCGTCCCTGTCATTTCCGTCCCCACTTACGAAGTTGTTTCGGGAGAGTGACATTTTAATGGATTTTAAAAATTTTAATTCACGTTATTTATATTGTTGTGTTATTTTTTAATACTTTTAGCAAATTTCAAATGGCAATAAGTTGTTAGGCACATTGTTCAATCTTTAAAATTCATAATAATTTAGATAGAATGATAGTTAGTTGTATGGAAGTTATTAGTTGTTTAATTAGTTAAATCTAAATTTTAAAACTTATAAGAACAAAATTTTATAAACTTAACTACTCTAATCCATATTTTAAAAGTAGTTTAGAATATTTGTGTTTCAAATTGTTTGTCAATTCCAAATATCATGAAGCTTCATCAGTTGGTTTGGAATGAAAATAACAAATCAGTGTTAGGTTTACGCATGCTAACTTGCGTTTCTTGCGACACCGATCTTTCTTGTACTCATTATGCTTCGAGTCCGCCTACAGTTAATATTTTATAGACTAAATAAAAATAAATGAAAAACAGACAAATGAAAAAATAAAGAAACTTGTAACTCTTTGCAGTAAAAAAAAGTTGGTATTGTAAAAGTTTTAAATTCCAACAAAAAATACTATTTCTTTAAAAAATTAGATTTAATCTGTTTTGTTTGTAAATAATGTAAAAAAAAATATATGAAGCAATATTCTAAATGGTGTATTTTGTTTTCTATGTCATTATTTATCAATTGAATAAAGTTTTAAAAATATTTCTTGAGTTAGGTAAATGTTTAAGCCGGGAGATGGTAATTACACATTTTACATTAAACTTAAACTTAAAACTGTCATGAAATTTTATTTTTAATTTTTTTTCGTTGCTGAGCACTGATTTGTGATCTTAAATGAGTTGTCTTTAAACAAATATTAACAATTTTTAATTAATTACAAGTTGAATTTTTCCTACTTGGCATTGGCAAAAGTTAACGTGTTGAGAAAATCACCCTACTGTGTGTTTATTATCCTTGCAGTAGCGGATTTGGGGAAGGGGGATCAAGAGGTCCTGGCCGTTCCCAAAGAGAAAAATGTTTAACACTTCCATTAACTATTTGTTAATTTTCTTCTTCATACCATAAGTAAATATTGTAAAACTTTTTAAAGGAAACACACACACACACACACACACTCAAAGTAGATTTAAATAAAATTACTTTTGGTCTGTTATGGGAGTAATATTGCAGTAGGCGTTCAGTGTAAAAGAATTCATAAAAGTCACGAGTTTCGAATTCATAACATAATACCACGATTCATTCAATAATTTTTCTTTCAAGAGAAGAAGTTATTATTATCTTTAATAAACTCTTTTGGTAATCATTATGACAATGTTTCTAAGTAATACCGTGAATTATTGTACCATTTTGTGGTAAAGTTTTATTAGGTTTAGTACTTAATTGGCTTAAAATGTTTTTGAAAAACAAATTTTACCCCCACATTCGAAGTAAATTTGTATGTAACATTATTTTATACTTTAAAGTAGTTTGTTTGGCTTTAAAGGCTTTTTAAAAACGTTTTATAGGAAACTCATTAGAACTTAAAAAAAAAATATGTAAGGGGAGAGGGGCTTTTTGCTCTTCGGGGCCTCCCCAAAAGCTATTTCTGTATCCGCCCCATTATCCTTGGACGTAAGGTTATATAACATTGCATAAACGAAAGTATATAATCTTAATTCAAATCCGCGAATATTTTATATCTTAATGGCAGAAAGTTCTGAATTTGTGAAAAATGTTTTTCTTTTATAAGGTCACATTTTTGTTTTTTTTAGTGCAAGTTATACCTTTTTTTATTGGATTTACCAAAGAAAATTAATTCAGTTAGGTCATTACTTATACCCCCTTTTATTTTGTGGCATATGCTTTTTGTCATAAAAAATGATGTATTAGATGGCAGTTATATTTCTGTTTTCTCTCAATCATGGAAAGGTGTCGAATGACCAGAGGTGCCAAACTAAAAGTATTTAAATTTGATGAATTTGGAATTAACTTATTTCATACTGCTTTATAAAGCAGTAACATAGTTTTTCTTCTTTATGAAGTATTAGAATATAGTTCTTGTTTCAAATTTTTGCAACTTTGGGAAATTGGTGCTTGAATCATAAGGGTCAGTTGAAATCATTTTGTTCTTTACGTAACATTATTTTACTTTAAATTAATGTTCAGCATCATTTTGATTTTAAATCACTTTGTTCAGCCCTAAGACGCGCACAACATATGTTTAACAAATGCACAATATATGCTTACATTGCTCTTATGTGCGCAATAACGATTTAATGAAAATTTACTTTTAAAAAGGAGCTGAATCGAAACGCAGTTGAAGATTTCGGTAATGTAGTTTTACTACTTTGTTTTGGGAGACTTTTTTCGTCCTTTTTCTTCTTTTATTTTTTATTTATTTTTATCGTGTTTAGTGAACTCGCCAAGAATTCATTGAACAGAAAAGCTCTCTTTACTCTAAGTACAAAACTGAAATTCATTCACTCTCTTTGAGTGAACATATTGTAAAAGTTCATTCATTGAAATAGAATTATGCCAATTTTCTGTACTATGTTCTTCTCACATAGACAACAAGACTGTTAAAGGTAATCTCGTGGGTCGAATAGATAGTGAACATTTTGGATGTTGTTGGATCAATTTCTTTTGAAACTATTTGATTGTTACCAATTTGAAGTGTAATTACATACACCAGAGTTTAACAGATCAATAATCGGTGCACTAAATCAGTAAAAATAAAAATAATTAATTCCTCAAAACAATTATCAAATCTTCCAAATTTTAGCAGCAATCATTTAACTCCAGAATAAAAATTTTAGAAGTAATATTTTTAAAGTGTGTTTCTGCAAGCATTGCATTTTTTTTTTCGTCTACCGCTGTTTATATTTACTATATAGACAAGCACACTTCCATTCTTTCGGATAATTTACAGCAGTTCGTTCATTCTATTTACATTTTTTCAGCAAGTATACATTGACTCTTCTTTTTTCGTAGGCCACAATGAATCCGCTGCGCCTGCATCTGAAATAGTAATATCTTATTACTCACCGTTGAAAATAGAGTAAAAATACTTTAGTTGACGTCGCTGTGTTTGACATTCGTGGATTTTCTACTGAGTTTGCTGACAGTAGTAATATTCCAATCATTCCCAACACTTTCACGTCAACCAGGCCTAAAGCAGTCCTGATGGTGAACTTTAACTTATTTTATTTTTTTCTATTCGTTTATTTTTTAAATGACTCTTATTTAAAGACCACTGACTCAAAATTTGTCTGTATACCAGTTTATTAAATCAGTAGTTTCTGGGGGTATTTTACTCGAACAATTACAAAAGGTTGTAACTGTATTTCACTTCTCTGAACTATTCGCTTTTATTGTTGTAGCTTTTATTGTTCTATATAAGAAACAATGTTTTAAGCTGTGCCTTTGTTATTTAGTTTCGTAGTGCGACCCACAAGTGAAAATACACTGCAAAAAAAAAAAAAAAAGAAAAGAAAAGAGTTTTTACTGTATAGTACTGGAAGTAAGGTTCCAGTTTAAGACTTAAAGCACAATAATAAACTGTAAAACTAGCTGTTTGCAGTTTATTACTGTAAAACTAGCAATTTTACAGTTTACTACTGTAAAAGTTGCAATTTTACATTTCATTACTGTCAAATTACTATGAAATTAGCTCTATTATACTGTGAAAACAGCATCTTTTTTTTTTTACTGCAATTACTCAATTTTTCGAGAATGTGTTTACTCAACTCTGAACTTACTTCATAATTAAAGCTCTGTTTTTCATTTCGGTCATTAAAATTTTGCTACAAAGCAAGTTCAACTTTCTTCTTCTTTCTTGGTCTCTTCTCTCTTTTTTCTATTGTGAAAACACCTGAACAAAAGTACTTTTTTTTTGCTTTTTATTGTCTTTTGCTAGCAAAATATTTTTTGTCGGAGAAACCTTGTGTAGAAACTTTCAATGCCCTCGAGTAGTATTGATGAAATAAGCTGTTGTGTGTGTGACTTAGTGATTAAAAACTGAAACAAATTAAGCATTCGGTAATGTTACTGTTAAATTGCTGCAATAGAATCCCTAAATACTACTCCACTAAGCCGAAAGAGAAACTTACATAGTAAAGTACATTTGCACGCTGAATTTTAACGTGTATCAGATACACACGCTATAAGGGAACAGGAATAAGTATAAATCCGGAGAAGGAATTGTCCTAATTTTCCTAAATATCCTAATTTTTTGAACTTTATAGTAAATATCCTAAAATGATTTTACCCCACATTTTTGTAGGAAGAGAAAATTTCCCCGAAATAAAGTCAAACCTTTTCTACTAGTATTTTTTAATGTATTTTACACTGAAGTGACAAAAGTCATGGGATAGCAATATGCAAATTTTCAGATGGCAGTAGCATCGCATAGAACAGGTATAAATGCGCAGTGCTTTTACAGAGCTTTCATTTCTGTTCAAGTTATTCATGTGAAGAGGTTTTAACGTGATGATGACCGCACGACGTGAATTAACAGACTTTGAACGCGGAATGTTAGTTGGAGCTAGACGCATGGGTCATGCCATTTCGGAAATCGTTAGAGAATTCAACATTCCCAGATCCACTGTGTCAAGAGTGTGCCGAGAGTATGAAACTTCAGGCATAACATCCCACCATGGACAGCGCAGTGGTCGACCGCCTGCACTTAAAGATCGAGACCGGCGACGTCTGCAAAGAGTCGTAAATTCTAACAGACAAGCAACACTGCGTCAAATCACCGTAAAAATCAATGTGGGACGTACAATGGACGTGTCTGCTAGAACTGTGCGGAGAAATTTGGATTTCTTGGGCTATTCCAGCAGAAGACCGACTCGAGTGCCTTTACTGACAGAACGACATCGCTTGCAGCGACTCTCGTGGGCACGTGAGCATATCGGTTGGTCCCTAGATGAATGGAAAACCGTGGCCTGGTCCGATGAGTCACGATTTCAGCTGGTAAGAGCCGATGGTAGGGTTCGAGTGTGGCGCAGACCCCACGAAGCCATGGACCCAAACTGTCAGCAAGGCACTGTTCAAGCTGGTGGTGGCTCCGTAATGGTGTGGGCTGTTTTTTCATGGCATGGACTTGGTCCTCTAGTGCGACTGGACCGAACATTGACTGGAAATGCTTATGTGCAGCTACTTGGAGATCACTTGCAGCCATTCATGGACTTCATGTACCCAAACAACGATGGGATTTTTATGGATGACAATGCGCCATGTCACTGGGCCACAACTGTTCGCAATTGGTTTGAAGAAAATTCTGGACAATTCCAACGAATGATTTGGCCACCTAGATCGCCCGACATGAATCCCATTGAGCATTTATGGGACACCATCGAGAGGTCTGTTCGTGCCCAAAATCCTGCCCCATCAACGCTTTCACAATTATGGACGTCTATCGAGACAGCATGGCTCAATATTCCTGCAGAAGACTTCCAACGACTTGTTGAGTCCATGCCACGTCGAGTTGTTGCACTTCGCCGGGCAAAAGGAGGGCCGACACGATATTAAGAGGTATCCCATGACTTTTGTCACTTCAGTGTATATCGTTTACATATCGCAATTAATATGGATGAGTATGCACATTTGCGTGACACACAAATGTGCACACAAATCATCTGTATGTAAAGATCTGCATGTGGTATAATGTAACTGCAGTAGAATTGGCTTCGCTATCTGAACGCATGAAACGGAGAGCTGTAGACTTGATTATTAAAATGTTTACTAAATAGTCAGTGATCCGTCTTACTTACCCGTATCTATATTTCTAATATTAGCCAATTTATAAAGGCATTATTTTTTTTAATTAAAAGAGTCTTGCAACCTTAAGGTACTACACCAATTAGTATGGTGTGGAGAAAAGCATGGCATATGAGGCTTGTCACTATTGTATGCAGACTGTAAAATGGAAAAAGAGGAAGTTGAAAATTACCGTGTCTTAACTATCAACTCTTGTAGAAAAAAATCATTACATGTTCAATGTCATAAAGTAGTTGTATATTGTGAATAGTTATCTTAGCAATTTCCCATAGATCGGTAAGGAAAGCTTAAAAAAAAATTGGAGGTTATCTCCCGAACCCTGATTCTTCTCCTAGTGTCCTCAAATTTAGCCAAACTTTGCAATAGCACTTAAATTAAAAAAAAGTTTTTGGAGGTGGGTCTCCACTTTCATAGCATAACTATCTAAAATAGCTTTAAAGTTGTGTTTTACTGATGTCCATTTAAAAATTGCTCAAGGAAGAGTCCTTAATTCCTCATTCCTTCCTGCTCCCCTAACTTTTATAGATAAAAAATAGCTTAGAATTGCGTATTGTAAACTTCACTTTTAAAAGACTTCCGGGGTGAGGATCCAGAACCACCCACCTCTTTCAGTAGCATAACCACACATAGCTTAAAAATTTTGCTTTTACATATTTCTGTAGCAGAGCTATGGAAACCATCATTTTAAAAGAAAACCTAATGTTTTTTTGCAAAAATGATTACGTGAGGGAATCTCGAACTACCCGCCAACTCTTTTCTCAATCCTGACTAAAAAGAGCATAGAATTGCGTTTTTAGGAAGTCGGTTTCTAAAAAATTCTAGAAGAGAGCCACCAGACTTGACCGACTTTTGTATTGTAAGAGCATCGCCGTAACAATACTAAAGGTAGTTCTTAGTTGCGTTTTTCAGAGTACAATGTGAAAAAAATTCGGGAGAAAACTCCCGAACCTTTACCATTCCCTCAATTTCAACAGAAATAATTTAAATTCAGGTTTTTAAGACTTCAATTTCAGAGAACACCAGAAGTAGCTTTGACCCCATAATATGGCTAAAATTAGCCTTTAAAATAACTTTCAATTTTCAATTTTCAAAAATTTCATGGAGTTTTCTCCCTTGTTATGTCATATAAACTCGCCTAAAATTGCATCAAGTTTAAATGCTTCACCATGGTAGAGTCTGAATCTAACTCTTAACACCACAAAACCTAAGATTCAAGGAACTGCCTTTTTTAAAAACTCCAATTTCAAAACAAGCGTGGTCTTTACTATGATGTCTCCAAAGGCATACTATAATTACGTTATTAGGACTTTTAACTTTTGGTATTTAATCTTAAGCCATAAAATACTCAAAGGAATTTCACTGAATTGAACTTATCTTGAATTTTTTAATTTTACTTATTTCATTTTCCCTTCCAATTTAAACTTAATTTATAATCTTTAAGGATGACATGCACTTGTGATAGTTTCAAGTCTTCGTCCCGCCTGGAAAAAATCGAAAGCCAGGCTTTGTTATTGCCATAAATGAGGGATGCGTATTGCATAGTTACAAATAAATAAGCACAACACGGCTTGGGATCGGACTGTTTGGGGAACAATTTGAACGCAGTGCATTTTTGAAAGTATATTGGTTTAAAAAAAAAAATGTTGAAAACAACACATTTTTATTTTAAACCTTTTTTTTCTTATTTACGTTCCAAATAGGTCACTCATTTAATGGAGCTATTCAAGGCATTTGGTTGATTCTTTGACACGTCTTTTCAGAGACATTTTTTAGAACAGCATTGATTGCTTTAAAAAAAAATAAATCTTAGGCTTGAAAAGTTTTTTTTTTAACTCCACAGTCATTTTTCAACTATCTATTTGGGCAAAATTATAGAGTTAAACCGGTCAGGAAAACTGCTTTTCCTCTCCCCTTCTTTCGTTTCACGCCCTTCTGCAAAGGGGGCGTTGAAAACATTTTCAGTCTTAAAGGGGTCGGTAGCTGAAAAAAGGTTGAGAACCACTGATCTAGACTAACAACCCCTAGTTTTGAACTCAAGCTGCTGTGCTTACCGTTTAAATTTCAATTCAAGTTTCGTAGAATATTGTCATCGGGGGTCAAATATATCCGTATGCGTGTGTGTGTGTGTGTTTGTGTTAGGTACAAAAATGCACTTAACCCATTAATGCCTAGCGTCCCTTTTTAGGGACGGTCCGAAAGACGTTTGAATTTACCAAAACTGAACATTTCAACCAAATAATAGTGTTCAATTATTACTTTAATATTGTTTCAATTCATTATTAACAGATTGCAGCACATAACCATTGTAAAGTGTGTTCTGTAGCCGTGTAACCAGTATACAAAATATCTTTGGGGGGAAAATGTCAGGCATTAATGGGTTAATATCAGGCAGTTTTTCTCTTTTATTAGTCTGCTTTCTTATTGAGAAATTTTTTTTAATGACGTATAAAAATAAAAGAAGTAAGAACCTAGCGTGTATTTTATGATAATTAACAGCTTACCTTATACATAGTTTTATGTACCCCCAATGGATTACATAAATACTGCGGGTTAAGAAACATAGCCTAAGGGGGTCTTGAACAAAAGTCCATTAGGGGTATTTTGCCGTTTTTACCCTCTAATTAAGACCTTTACATTACTCCCTGTTGCACTTCCTGGTCACTACATGAAAGTAAGACCAAAAAAAGTAATAGCTAAAACAATTCGCGAAATAAAATACTTCCGACTTTTGTTGCTTCAAAACAGATCATCTCCGCTTTCTGACGTTACGAAACTGCCCGTTGCGAAAGTTACTGAAAACAAAAAATATTTCCTCTAGCTGGTCTAATTTTTTCATGAACTTATGATCTCAAGTATGTTATTTCCTCCAGATCTCTCGATTACGTTTTCTGAACACCTTGCTCCTAGGCCATTTGGATTGATTCTACTGGAAAAATATTTTCCGTGTTCCGTTCACCTTCCTCTTCCTATCTAGGAAAAATAGTCTGTTTAGTGTATTGTTAAAGCAGCTAATTATTCTTCTGATTTTGTTGCATTGTTAGAAGCTACCTTTAAAATGATTGCGCGTATTGTTCGGACTATATCTTTTCATTCTGAGTCGTAAATGGATATCTCATTAACGAGAGAACAAATATTGAACTATACTATAATCGAATGGTTGTGAATACGTATCAATAAGGAAGTGGAAGTCATTGCATGTAATGAAGAAGTTAGTTGTTATACAATGTTTTACTTGTGTGTTTTTATACGGTATCACTTTTAAGTAAAGTACTTTTTGAACGACGTTAATGAAAGTTTTAAATATTCTCGTTTATTTATTGTTCTTTTAATATTATTTTTATTCTGAAGATTTCAGCCAAATTATTCAATTTACTTGTTTTCTAATTTAAAAACAGATTGCTATTAATTATACTGATTACTGTTAAACTCCCAAAACTGTTGTCAAACGATGGCATTTCGATTGTCGACATTTCTACATGTTATTATTTTTAAGTAAAGTACATGCTGAACGACGTGAAAACATTTTTTCCCTTTTCCCATTACCGAAATTTCAACAAAATATTTCACTACATTTTTTGTAACACAGATTCTTATGGATCTATTTTGCGTCTTTTTGCTGTCTTAAAAATGTTTCAACACATAGCAATCCTTTTTTTAAACTATGGCATGATATTTTTTGATTTCAAATAATTTCGAAGATGATCGGGTATGCTATTATCAAGCTATCTTAGATATGGAGCACAACTGGCAACACTCTGGTCAAGACGATCTGCAATTTTTTTCAAAACTTTTCTGTTGTTAAAGATCTTACAGTAATATTTTGGCCTTTAATTTATTTATTCAATTTCATCTGTAGCTACGTTTTTATTCCAATTTGCAAGTATTTTAACCAGAACATAATTTCTAATCAAAGTAGTACAGAAGCAAATTCGTGCGCAATATTTCTGTACTTCAAATTGGCTTAAGGGCCTCTTTAAAAACATTTTAAAAGAACTTCATGATAATTTTTAATGAAAAACTATACCCAGGGGAGGGGGGCACTTTTTACTTTTTGATACCCTAGCCAAAACTATTTCTTCATCCGCCCCTGAGATTGACCGACACAAATTTCCCCCTACGTTCAAATAAAGTCTAGTTTGAAATTCGAAGAGCATTTTAGTTTTTATTTTCTAGATTTTCATTTCAAATTTAATATTCATAAATTCTACTAATTTTCAAATTTAGTCAAATTTGTTCATCAGGATTTTAATTTTCTTTTCAGGTTTACTTTTGTTAATGTTATTATTATTATTATTATTAGTTCTACCTATTTTGTCGTATTATTTGTTTTCTTTGAGTTTGTCATTAATAACTTTTGCGTGAAATTTAGAACAATTTTATTGTTATTGTTATTGTTGAATATCATATTTTGTATTTTTATTTCAATTCGTATCGAGAACTTAGGCAAAATGTACGATTATAAAAGAAAACAATCCCGGAAAGCAGGTTTAACATCCCGGAAAGTGTGTCTTTAATTTATTGACAACAACATCAATTAGACTATTTATCGCGAAGAAAATCTACAAGCTTCCGATTGCTGCTTAAATTAGAACTTACTTTCATGAAACGAAAAATCCTTCTTTTCTTGTTCAATAATTACATAAAATTGGTACTTATCTGTAACGCTCTTTATCGACAAACTAGTTTTATAGACAAACTAGTTTATACCTTTCTAATAAATGAAGAAGTGTAATTTTGTTACTCATATTAACTATGAAAAACCATGTATTCATCGACCGCTCAAAACGATTGAATGAGACAATAGTATCTCAAAGATTGTCAATGTTTCTAAAGATTCTGCTTTTACCTGTTTGAAGCTATGATCTCTTAGATGCCAACCTTTGAAAAATACGGTCATTGACAGCACCCAAAAAACCTTCTAAGAAGTGTATAAAATTAAAATGAGACGAACCATCCAGTTTTACAGGTGATATGAATTCAGGTCTCGACTCCTGTTGTAGTTGATGAGCATCTTAATGGAATGACGGTTAAAGGTTGCTTGTGTTATTTAAAAAGAAAAAATGAGAGCGAAATTTTTTCTCTTCCACCTGTTCAAAATTTGTAACAAATCATTAAGGAAAGCTTTCCAAGCTGATTTGTTAACAATTCGAGACGCTCTTTAATTTTAGGAACTAGACGTCGCAGTTTAAAGCATTATACAGTTTTAAGTTATTTTGCCCTTTAAGGGCCATTATAGGACATTTAAGGTCACTAAGTTCAATTATATTTCATGAATTATTAAGCGCGAGTTATTTATAAATTATATCTTTTTCATGTTATTGAGACAGCAAAATCAGCTCAGCCATGTTACTAAGACAACAAATGTTAGCAAAAAAAACATCGATACTCTACTTCAAAGTTTATGTTCCTCAAAGGTTTAATAATGTGGCAAAAAAAAAAAAAGAAAAAGAAAAAGAAAGGAACTTCTCCCCCTTTGCCTATACCAGTGTTTCCCAACGTGCGAAACACGCTCCAGCACAAGGGGGCATTGTTTTTTGAGAAAGCAATCCTAAAACTCACGAGCCCCAGATAGGCTTTAGTTTCCTTTCAATGGACTATTCAAAACTCTTAAATTTCAATGATCTCCTTTTTCACATTACCAACTTTCTTTTTTCAGTCCTTCTTTATTCGTACACATTGTTTGCGGGGGTTTTATTTTAAAATATCTCCCCTCAAAAAAAAAAAAAAAGACATCCGTATTTGAATAATTTGTAACGCTTTTTTTTTTTTTTT
The DNA here is from genome assembly GCA_038373865.1 of Uloborus plumipes. Taxonomy (NCBI): domain Eukaryota; kingdom Metazoa; phylum Arthropoda; class Arachnida; order Araneae; family Uloboridae; genus Uloborus; species Uloborus plumipes. The sequence goes on along the minus strand of JAXGGA010002783.1, from coordinate 56,380 downwards.
TTTTTACAAAAATTTCATTGCATGAAATAAGAACACCAAACTTTCTTGTATCTACGCTAATTTTAAAATGTGTCTGCTATTCTCTAATCCAAACCCTGAAAAGGAAGTTAATAATTTTTAAAAATAGGAATTATGCTTCAAAGAATAACGAAATAATAGAGTTTCAAACTTTTAAAAATTTTTAATTTAAAATAAATAAACAAGATTATTTAACTACGCCTCTATTGTAAAATATTATTTTGTAGCAAGTCGCTAATCCAAGGGTTTAAGGAGAAAATTTAAACATTCCGAAAAGAAAAACGGACCTTAAAGAGAAATGTAAAATAATGTATATAATACAGCTTCAAGTTCTTGATGATGTAATCTTTTTGTGTCACTATTAAAAAAGAAAAAAAATGTAAATAGTAACCATAATAATCAAAGGTAACTTTTAATTATCACTTGGCTCTTGAGAAATATCATAGATTTTCATTTATTTATTTAGTAATTTTTTAACTTAGTTTAATATATGTTTTCTTTTTTTATTTATTCGTTTGAAAATTTTGTAATTATGTTTCTTAAGTAAAGATATAAGAGTGCTTTCAGGCTACTTTGTGGAGAAAATGGAAACATGAAATGTATATTAATAAATGAAATATACATTCCTCATTAATGAAACGAAGAAACTAAATTTGCTTCCCAGGAAGACATAAATTTTCACCGTATCCCATTAATAACCATCCTTGATGAATAAATAGTTTCACTTATTTAGACAAGAAAAGCGTAAGAGCCATTGAAACCATTCTTCCGTTTTAAAACACGGCAGATAATATACATTTAAATATTTTGACGAGCGAAGAAGAAAATTTGCAAAAAACTAGTAATAATATGTAAGAAAAATTCAACTCTCCGCAGAACCTAAACGTACTAAGGATATTAAAAGCAAAACGGTAACTGTCTATAGCCCTCTTTGCCGTCCCGTTCGGAGTTCATTATATGCCGAACACCTTAATATCGAGGATAGCTGTATCGGAGCTTTGCTGTCAGCAATTTTGTGTAGTTATTGGGTTAAATAAAAATAATTAAATAAATCGTGACAAATATAAAAGTAATTTAACTTTAAAGCATTGAACATTGCATCCTGACTCTTTTTTATTTTCCTTTTCTGAAGAATATGCACAAATGAATAATCTATGAAATGAAATGATAAAATACTTTTGCGTATCCACTTATATTGCATGTAAATGTAACTGAAAAAACGTTGAAAAATGAAATTGTTATGCTTACGGTTTTATGAGAAAATATCAAATGCTAAGTGATCACTTCATAGTTTTTCTTTTCACATTTTACGAGTGTATAAATTACTGTTTTGTCCCATTTATATATACCTTCTTGCTAAAAGTTGTCTCATATTTCATAAGGACAAATTACAAAGTTTTAATTCTTAAACGTTCCTGCATCGAATAGTCAAGACTTGAAAATGTTGAAAACGCTATTTTCATTTATTGTTCTGACCAAAAGCCTGACGCTATTTGTTAAACATATTACCATCCGGGTGGAAAGAACAATAGACATCTTCCTATCGCAAGATCTTCCGAAATCATTTGCATTTCAAATTAAACATTATGTCTCCTATTCTTCTATGAGATATAATTGTCATAGTGAAAGTAATTGGTATTGAGCAGGTCATTAAAATTAGCTTCCAATTACTCACTTCTCCACTTTGATAAGTATCAATATGTTTCCGGATTTTCAATAGGAATTGCCAAAGTTGGAATGTTTGTTTTTAAACTCATTCCGGGGCTCGAAAATAGATCAGAGGATAGCAATTGGTTTGGCAACAATACACGTGCTCTTGTGGAGGTTCGAAAACGACCTAATAAAACGGAGATATAAGTAGCTTCACCTCCAGGCGCGTATGACCTGTTCTTTAGCGTCCAGATGAACTCGATACCTAAACGCCTTCCGCATTTAGAAACTATTTTTCGAGCTTGTTTTTATTTTCCAGTTGTTTTCCCACGAAATGGACCTTTCAAAGTTTCCTGATTGGAAGAATGCGAGGAAGGGGGGAGGACAGAGATGAAATTTTATCCAATAGTCCCTTTTTAGTTGTTGCGAAAGGTATTGGAACTCTTTCAGATACAAAGCACCTTCAGGCAATTTGTCTAGATCACCCTGAGCACCTTTATGCTTTCACTTTTAAGGAAAAATTGCTGCTTCCTGTTCAAAATCTATCAAAACAGATTCAAGCAATATATCACCTGGAAATTCAATTGGTAACAGCTATAAATAATGTTATTTTCTTCCGCGTGAATGTTGCTTTTCTTTTCTTTTTCACTTGAAAGGGCGTAGCAAATATATTCTAAGGAAAGATGCTCAGAATAAGAATACTGCAATTAGATATTCGGAGACAGGAATAGAAGTGATCGCAATTTATTTTCAATCAATGGCTTAGCAAGAATTTTGTCAACAATGGTGTCAAACAATGGATGTAGTAAGTGAACGTTGATGCTAGAAAAAAGAAATAAAAGCAGTCGCAATTTGATTTCAATAAAAGTTTTAGCGAGAAATCCGTGGGGACGACGAGAGGTCATGTCCAGCCTAGACTGGAAACTAAGGGCCCAGCTAGGAGAGGGAGCAAGTTTCCTAAGTTTTATGAAGGGAGGGGTCCAATTGACAAGGAGCATCCCTTGGCTCTCGGCGGCCCTGGAAATTCATCAACAATGATGTAAAAGATATTAGGAGTAAGTGTGGATGCTAGAATTAGGAGGAACTAGTCATGATTTGACTCCAAAATAAAAAGTCAGTCATTTTCCTCTTGAAACTGGGGGAAATAACGGTCTTTATATAATGTCTGAAGTTCAATTAGAGCCTCATTCCACTCATACAGCACTATATGTAATAAGGGTGGATCCACAGCTTCTGGTTTGGAGGGCATTATTATCGGACGGAAAGTCATTAGTATAAAATTTGTTCTAAAATATAGCGACTAGGGTGAATTTTTCGAAATATATGTTCCCAAAAAGCACCTAGGCTATCTTCGGTAGCTTGGGGAACGGCAAGGGTCATGACTCTATGAGCCTTACATCTTTGGAGCCGCTGTAACTGTGTATGGGCATTTGAATAAAAAGCAAGGTAAGTGTCTAAAATCCAATGGAGGTGGAAAGTACCGAAAGTTACCTACAGAAAAAGCACACGGAATGTTTTTCAAGGTGGGGATGGGGAAGATAAAGGGGAAAGATATCGCCTCCATGTTTTTAACATAAAGTTTCAAATACTTTCGCTCAATTTGTAATAAAAATATGCTTGTAAGCTATAAACATATGCTGTCTAAAATTTTGAGTTCTAACATTACTTAAATATTTTTTTAAAGTATATACTTTACATTTATTTGTTTATTTTTAATTTTTAAGTAAACGTATCTACAGAGACCGACAAAAACTATAAACTGCTACCTGCTGGGTTGGGTGTTTACGGTTATCAGAATATTTCATGTGGTGGAAATCAGACAGTGAATAATAGCCATTGAAAACTACCCTAGCAGTTTTGATTAAAGTTTCTAAGAGAATTCACCCTAAATCTGTTACTAAATATCATTTAATATAAGCCCACAAGAAAGTACAAATGAATTTAATGCGCGAAATTTGAAGAATTTTGCAGGGCAGATACTTTTTTTTTCAACTAACGGCCCTGCTCCACATCAGCGGAAAACGCGCCCGAAACCGAAAATCCGGGTACTTTCAACAGGAACTCTATTTAATCCAGTTTACGTTTCTGCTTTATTTTTCTGCTTTACGTCAATGTTGAGCAGGGCCCTAAGAGTTCAATTTCAATCCAAAATACTTGTCATAAAAAACTGTTTTAATAGAAAACCAACATTTCAGTGCTATAAAAAAGTAGAATAAAATATCCTCGCTCCATTGTCTTGATTCTTTTAGCGAAGCGGAGAACCGGGAGGATTAGGACAGTTGCATTTAGTGCTAAAAAATATGAAAAATTATTTCTAGCTTCTCGAGTAAACTTAAGAGCTTTGAACTTCTGCTGCTACATCTACCGGACAAGTTTGAAATAATTTTTTCGCACTTTATTTCGACATACACTAAAAAAATGAATGTTGTTTGTACAGTATAATGCAGCAAATTTTAAAGTAATAAACTGTAAAAATTGCTAATTTTACTGTAATAAACTGTAAAATTGCTAGTTTTAAAGTTTATTACTGTGCATTTACAGTTTTAAATTGGAACCTCGGTTACCAGTATTATACTGTAAAAACAACAGTTTATTTTTAGCAGTGTATACATGGAGCTGTCCCATTCCTCTCACCTCCCCACTCCTCCTGGTTTACCCCTATTAAAATGAAATTAATTTCAGTGTCAAGTATGAATATTTTAAGAGGAAGACAAAAACACTTCTTAAATAGCTTTTCTTATGTAAAATGCGGAGAATTTTAGAAATTAGCGAAATCAGTCTAAGAGCTACACTGTAAAAAATTAACTGTTGTTTTTGCGGCATAGTAATGGCAGCCGAGGTTCCAATTTAAAAGTGTAAAATGCGCACTTATAAACTGTATATAACGCACACTTATTATATACAGTTATATTAAAGCTGTAAAATTGCTATAAAACTAGCAATTTTACAGTTTCTGAATGTAATGTTAACAATTTTAGTTTATTGCCGCAAAATTTAGCTGCATTATACTATAAAAACAACAGTATAATACTGGCAGCAAAGGTTCCAGTTTAAAACTGTAAAATGCACGGTAATAAACTGCAAAATTAGCAATTTTGCAGTTTATTACTGTAAAAAATTAGCGATTTTACAGTTTAGTACTGTAAAGCTAGCAATTTTACAGTTTAATACTGTAAAATTTGCAATTTTTAGTATATTACTATCAAATTAGCTCTAGTATACTATAAAAACAGGATTTATTTTTTCATCGTAGACAAAGTAAAAATACTGTCAAAGTCATTATTAAGGTTATTGAACGCCATCACTAAATCAAATCAATAGCTCCCCATCATAGGTAATGGTTATTTGAAAGTTTCCTGATAGCTGACATAAAGAAATGTGTCTTCCTGAACCGTTCAAGTTTATATAACTAACATCCCTCATCTATACTTGACATATTTTTGAAAGCGATACTTTGTAATCGAAACTTTTAAGGTAAAGAATGAATATCGAATTTGTAAAATAGTTTACGTCGTTCAATGTCTATCATATTTCGCTTTTAAAAGCTAAAGTTACTAAACTATTGAAATCTCCATCATTTGGACGCCATGACCTGCATTTTGCTTTCTGTTGAACCCATTTGATTATGATTGATTTGCTTATAGTTTAGTATCAGAAGCAGTTTTGTCAGTTTTTGTGTTTAAAAATAGGAATTAAAGCATTTTATATTTCAGTGTTTTGGAAATGACAGATTCGCTTTTGATTTATGGCTTTTTTAAACGTTTGGAAGTTTCTTCCACTTTTCTCTGATTAGATTTAGTATGTGATTCTGGGTATTGTGGTCTTTTCAATTAATTTAGAAATGCATTTGTTTAAATGTACCAGAGTCATTGATGCTGTATTTGAGACAGCTAATTACAAGTTGCTGCCGAATTTACTTTTAAATCCTTGAAACCGAAAGTATTTAAGACAAAATGTGTCTTTAATACTCGAATACTATTTCCGTTGAAATTAATATGTATTTTAATAAACGAAAACATGTTTCCATTTAGGAGCGTTTAATTGCAAAAGTTGAAATCATTGTGTTATTGTTGCTTGTACATATACCACCAATATCCCACCGCCCTCATAGATTTTACTACCCAATTAATACCGAATGAGAATCTTCCGTTTTTGAGCTAGCAGCACAGGGGTAGGGGAGCTTAGAGAACTTTGAGGACTAAGACAAATTTAACATGCACCAGTCACCAATAGAATGCATGGAGGGTCTCCTACTGACAAGTATGGATCCCGTGACCCTACAATCTGGAAACTGGTGCCTAATCGATCAAGCTGTCTCTGCCTTAAATCAGTGTGGTTTTTTAATACAACTCTCAAGCGTTATACAATTTTTGAATGCTTCTCTAAATTAAGATTCCAAATTCATAGAGAAAGATAATAATTAGCATACGAAAAGAACTGAATTTTGAAAATCACTAAAATTAAAATGAATTTTCTCAATGAATTCTAGAGTTAATGCTGCCTGTATAAATTAGTCGGTCTTCTTTTAACAAAAAATAAAGGTATTAGTTATAGACCAGATATTAAAAAAAAAAAAAATGAGGGGGTAAGACTTAACTTTTTGCCTTTTAGTTCGACCTGATACGTTCTGTTTCGAGATATAGCGAAAATCTACTTTTTTGGGAGGAATAATCGTTTTCACTTTTGAAAAATTATTACAGAGATGTAATTGCTGATCGAATGAATTCTATACATCAACTTTGCAATTGTTTGTTAAAAAAAACTTCTGACGAAGCAGAAAAAAATATTTTTTGATTTGGTTGCTTTAAGGATGTTTGTCGTTTATCTTTATTTTCGCAACAGATTGTAAAACTACGATAATTCATTTTCGTTTTTGACAAAAAATAAAATTTAAAAGTAAGCATTAGCTTGGAATAAAATTGTTAAGTTTTAATTTTTGTAACAACAATTTAAAAAATAAATAAATCTTAGGGTATATTTTTATTACTCTCTAATAGCATACTTACACTAAACACTACTACTTACTACACTACCACTACTACTTACACTAAATTATGCTCTTTTATAGGGGCACTGAATAGACATCTTTCTTACTTTATCAAAAAACAAATTCAACTTTGCGGAACTTTTTTATTGTATTTCATTTCCAGAGACCCATAAAAACGAAAATCTTGGAACCAGGGAAAAATTTTGGGCGTCTAGACAATTTTTTTCTTCTTTTTTAGCGTTTATAGGAAAAGTCAGTATAATATGGCGCTTGAAAAGTTTTGTTCTGAACTAACTTGTAGCCGTGATATTTTATTATTATCATTATTATTATTATTATTCTCCCGGGCGACCTGTAGCCTGGGATTTGTTGGACCCTGTTCTTATGTACAGTTTCTTGAACCTAATTTTCCTTTAAATGTTTGAATAATGTGCTTGAATTGGAATTTCTCCTGTTTAATATATTGAATTTTGCCTGCAGCAGCTAATGTTAAATAGTTTTGATATACTCACGAATATTGATCAAAATTCCTACTTTCACGTATTATGTGAGAATAGTTAATTTTGAAACATAGTTAATCCAAACTCAAATCTAATCGTTTAATGAAGAGCTTTAAAATGTTGAACGTTTTTTTTTTCTCTTTCGTGATTTCCAATGTTATTGTTATATTTTTAATTGTCAAAAACTGACCAGAAATTTAAAGCTTGTTTTTATAAAGGTAACATAAAACTAAGGTGTCTTGCAACGTTTTTTTTTATATAGTTATTTATTTATTTATTTATTTTAATGAAAATTTTTAATCTTTTTAAGTGTCAAACTACATGTAGCTACAAAAAGGAAAAAGTTTCAAGTCCATTTTTATTTTTCATGTAAAATCTGGGACAAAACACTCAAGTCGAAGTTGCAGTTACCTATTAACTTTTAAGTATGCAATTAGCGACAGACGGTTTTAATTTAAAACATGAAATTTTAGTAGAATGTTTTTGCATTCAAATTCCGAGAACTGTTATCTCGAGCTAAAATTAGATAATTATTTGAAGTATGAATGGTTTGTTTAAACAAAGCAATGAAATAAATTTGTTGTTTCAGGTTCTACATTTATCATAATGATGAGGAATTTTCAACAATAACTGCCGAAACTATTCCGCTTTCTCAAAATAGCTTTTTAAAAAACTAAATCAAAGCACACTGGTTAGCTAGTTTGACCGCATATTTGAATAATATTTGAAGTAAACAGGAACTTATATTTAAGAGGAGGAAGTATAAAACGAAATTGAGAATGAACGAAATTAGGATGCTAAAGATCTAGCCTGAAGAGAGAAAGTTTTCAAAAAAAAAAACTAGTTTAGAAATACCAGGGTAGATTTTATTGTATTTTCATTTCAGGTACGAATGCTTTTTAATGAGTGTTTTGTGGAATTTTGCCCTATTTCAACTGAATAGTTTTCAGCAGTTTATCTTTTTCGTAACATAATTCTTCATGCGCCTATTTTATGCGTTTATCCAGACTGTTTTTTTTTCTAATGCATTTCTCGTGTTAGTTGTAATATGCAAAAAAAGAAAAAAAATCAATAAAATATCAGTCGCCTCCTTTATTGTACTTACGTATATTTCAGAGGGAAATGAAACATCTTTCATAAGAGAAAAAATATCTGCAAATGAGATGTTTATTTTGAAAAGGCATCATTTTGTTTTCACACTAAAAGACGAAATTTGGCGCGTACACAACTAAACCTTGTAACAGTCTTGCTTATTATACTTGCTGCAATAGTGGTGGAGTTCTTTGATTTCATGCAAAATTATTCTTTTACGCAACTTTTTTCACACACACACACACACACACATATATATATATATATATATATATATATATATATATATATATATGTACAGTGGATGCCGGGTAACTGAATCAGCCGCTCTGTTGAATCAAAACTGTTGGGAACAAACGGGATTCATATAAACGGCGGTCACTGTATTTACACATATATAGTTGAAGCTATATAGTTGAAGCTGTTTGAATTTTGGCTTTATAAGTGGAAACAGTCAAGGCAATACTTTGCTCGTATCACGCACAAAGTCAGAACGAGCACATAATGAAATTTGTACTTGATTAATTGATTACATAGAAATCTATATTATGGCAGAGTCTGAAGCTGCATTTATTTTCTAATAGCTGTCCTGGTCAAAACAGGAACAATACCATTATTCGACTTTAGATGTCGCTTTCTGCAACTAAACATTTTAATAAGATTGTATGATAGAATACTTTCTCTTTCGAGGACATTCGTTTAACAACTAATCGTGATTTTGCATCTGTAAAATGAAAAATCAAATATGGAGATATACTTAATCATCCAAAACATATCACAGACTTAATAATAGAATCTCATTTAAGCAATGAGGTTTATGTGCATAATGTGTAATATATGAAGTTATTATTTTTCTTAAAGATAAAAAAAAAGGTATCGTTTGCCTATTCTCCTGAAATTGTAGAAGTCTCCTTAACGATTTATTCGAACAGAAGCTTTACTTGTTGAAACTATGTTCACATGTGCTTGATTTACGATATTAAATAGATTACCCAAATTATACATCAAAGTTGACTAATAATGTCAAGAAAATTAAAGAGATTAAAAAGCTGATTCAATGCATTCTGACGGGTAGCAATTTTATAAAAATTTAAAGTTATCATCCGCAATGTCTAATAAAATTAAGATCATATAACATACTTTTTTAAATTCACTTTTGAATAATAGCAAGTTTCAATCAAGTTATAGAATTTCTTAAATAAAACAATTATGATACAGACAGGGTCGATGAACCTGTGAAGTTAGGAAGAAATTGGGGCGTGCCCTAATTTGTGTTTGGAGAATTTTTTCTTAGTTCTTTCATACAAAATATGACAAAATAGCTCATAAATGCTTCAAAAATTATTTCTGGCATTTGCAGCATATTTCAGGCTTAATTTCCCCCCCCCCCCCTCTCACACACACACAAAGCCGCATCCCCCATTTCAAAATACCTTGTGGATCCACACTTTAGGAAATTTGTCTCCATTTGTCTTCACTTTTTAAAATTCTTCTAATACTTTTTATTGAATCAGATGTAATGTTACCGTTTTCTGTAAACATAAATTTAACCCCTTCCCTTTTTATCCCGTATGGTGTACGGGCACTGCTTTTGGGTCTTTATTGATTTGCTCGTACGTCTCACGGGCAATCAGATTTCTATTTCGGAAATTCGCTTTCACTGTTTCTCCCGAATCTTTTCTATTTTGAGTAGCAAATTATTCATATAGATGGTGATTGGTGTTCAGTGAAAGGTGATTGGCATTTTATTGTGTTTTCTAATCTGATTGGCTGGTAAATGTAAAATGAACAAAAATACCATAAAAAGTGACATATTTTGGACCGAATTTTGAAAAAAAAAATGAAACTGTTTTAACCCTTTATGCCCCGACGGGACTCGGAAGTCCCGCTTATATTAATTTAGTATTATGAATCCTATATGCTGAAGCTTTTAAGTACTACTCCTTGCTCTTCGCGGAGAGGCCGACAAACGGTACCTGCAATCGGAAACAGTTTTCTTAGGAGCCCTAAGCCGTAGGGGGCCTTAGACCCTACTGATTTTCAAAATTTGCTAAATTAATTTGGGACATAAAGGACTAAGGGGTTAAAAGCAAAACTGGACCTTTTACTTACATTTTTTATTCATTTTTAAGACCTGTGGAAATCCTGAGGGGGACTCAAACTTCTTGATCCTGTTTAGTGTAATCAAGCCCTGGATAATAGAGAGAGGATCAACCAAGACTTAACACTTTTATAGCGAAGGAAAAATATGCGACGGCTAACCATGCCTATTATCCGCTGACAGGCTTGCCATCAAGTTTTGTTTGATCCTCATCTGTAGGTTAAAAGAAAACATGGGGTAAATGGAAATAAACTCTATTTCTACACTTGTGGTCATTTTGGGGACTTAGCTGCTGGTAAGTGAAGATTAAGTAATATACAGAAGAGATTCTGAGAGTTTCGTGATTTTCTGAACAATTATGGATGCCTAGGCGTCTTCATTGCTTATAAAAATGACACTGAAAAAAGTTGTTTTTTAAAGTTGAGTTACTGGCTTCAACTAGTTTTACTTCTCATGTGAAACGTTACTAAGATTATTTAATTCATGAATTCACCTCCCCTGATATTTTTGATGAGCAATTTAGGTGTTTTCATTTACGCCATAATTACTGTACTCAAGGGTAAACGAAAACATCCAAGTTTTTCATTTTTCCTACTTTTTCAAAAGATTAAATTGTGATTTAAATTGCATCAGAAAAATAAGGCTTTTAAATTTATCTCTTAAACAATGTGTTTTTTAACCGCTGTTTGTGTGCTGTCGAATATGATTTAAAAATAAAAGTTTTAATCTCAAAATTGATGCTGAAATTGAAAAATACAGGCATTTTTTAGTCTTAAATAAAAAAATTTTAAAAAATTTATATAAAAAAAAATTTCATTGAGGCGAGGTCCATTTTCATGAAATCGCCCTTTATTATTTTTAATACTTCTGTGCTGTATCTCATGAAAATATGTATATATTTTGGTTTGTTACCCACATTTCCAGAGTTGTATACAGTTGCTAAGTATGATACATAATTATGTAATGTAATTCGAAAAATAATTCAAAATTTAAAGGCAGTTGTATTTCTCTCTTCCGTAACAACTCTAAAAAAAAAGAAAAAAAAAGTGTAAACATTAATGTTCAGAATGATCGTTCCACTCATTATTCCACGTGAAAATTTGATATAACTCAAATCTTTGTGACCGTACAATATCTTTCAAACCTTAGTTACACTTGTTTTTGACTACATGGGAATGAGTTTGAAATTTTTCTCGAATTTTTCGTGTTTTAAATGCGTTGATTGGATGTCATGGGAGGAGGAGTCAGCATTTTGGCATTTTGGAATGTGGCAACTCAACTTAAATACCAAAATCTACTAAGAAGAGTAATAATACCTACCAATTAGAATTTGAAGCGATTAATAAATGTCAGAACATTTGAATTTAGCGTAGCGGCAGGGTCTTTACCTTTAAACAGGCCCGTCATTTTAGTTTCTTCCACGGGGGTCAGAGGGTGCAAACCCAAAGCACATTTCATCGGAAAACAATAAAACCACGCCAACGGATATGTAAATGTATTAATTTCTCAAAGCCAAGGGTGTGGGTCAATTGACCCCCCTAAATAACGGGCCTGGGTCCACAGAAAAAAAAGAAAAATTGGAGGAAAGTTAATATTCATGGTCAGCGAAACAGTGGGGATATAATTATTCCATTCTGTGATCTTTTTTTTTCTGTAAAATTAATTAGTTCTTAATAATTTTGCAAATTTGCTGTTTTTCAAAAACTTTTGCGAAACACTACTAAATATTTGACGTTAATGAAATTGAATTTTCAACAAGAAATATTTTTACCTCGTGGTTATTGCTAATACTTTGTAGAACCCAAATATTATAAAAATAATTGTAATGCTGTATTTTGAACTGCTAAAATCTTTCATTCAACAAATTTCATTCACACAATACTCAATTCCACTAATCTACATTTCATACCTGCAGATAAAATGTGTACAGTTCCACTAATGTACTTGGAATGTAAACAGGGGCGAACCGAGCTTAAAGTTTTGTTATAGCCGCAATTCTCAATTTGCCGAATGGGCACTCCAAATTTTGCCGAATGATAAAATACGGGCATGCAAACATCGAATGAAAAAGGACATTTTGATGTTTAAAAACTGCAATAATGCTGTTATGTCCTCAAATTTGCGGAATAAGGATATTTTCAAGAGGTCGTAGCGACCTCCCATCGGCGCGACCTTGAATACAGAATTTAGTTGGATTACTTTTCTTTTGAATAGTTTTGCAACAGAAATGCAAAACAATTCAACGTAACTGAATATGTTTGCAGTTGTGTATTTATATAAATAGCAGCATGTTTCGAACCTCTGATATATATTTCTTTTCTGAATTAAGAAGATTTAATGGATTATTTAGTGATGCAAATTACTTAAAGTTCAGCTGAGGCATATGGATGCCACAACAGAATTCAAAGTTCAAAAATGTTGGAATTTCTTTTCGCTCATCAGAGATTTCATTGTTCTTCACAAACGTTATTTAATTGAAAATACCAAAATATTGCAAACAAAATTAATTGTATTCTTTCATTTTATAACCTAAAAATGTCCCCTCCATTTAAAACACTGAATATTAGCTCCTAACGAGACACCATAATGCTTGAAAAACTTAATTTGTGGAAGCATTCAAACATATAAATACAGGGCCGTAACCAGACCTGAGTTTCGGGGAGGGTTTTATCAAACCTATTTCTTGTGAAATCTATAAAGTCAATAAAATTTGATTTCATGTTCTATATTCTGTTGATTTTTGTTCCAATGGATGTTAACCCATTAATGCCTAGCATCCCTTTTTAGGGACTGTCCAAAAAAGGGTCTGAATTTCCCCAAAAAGAACATTTCAACCAAATAATAGTGTTAAATTAGTACCTTGGTATTGTTTCAATTCGTTATTAACAGATTGCAGCACATAACTATTGTAAAGTGCGTTCTGTAGCAGTTTTAATATGATCTTCATCAAAAATTACATCGTTCACGATTACAAGAAAAAAAACTAAATTTTCAAAGTTATTCCCAGCTTCCCAGTTTATGTTAATTGCTGATTTTATTTCTTCTTATAAAATGTCTTTTTAAATATTATATCGTAGGCAGAAAAAAAAATAGTAAAAAAAGTATGTACTCTCTGGGGTCTAAATTTTTAAAGCACGATTTTTCTTTCCTTAATAAAAAAAATATTTGTTACATAATATTTTTTTTATTATTTTTCCTGTCCATTAAACACTGTTTGTAACCAGTATATAAAATTTAACATGAAAAATGTCAAAAAGAAAAAAAAGTCTCATCTTTTCATTGAAGGGGGGAAAAAAAAAATCTGGATAGATGAGTTAGCTCAGTTACGCGCATTAGGAGTACTTTTGAAACTTCTATCTTACGGACACTTGTAAGATGTGTTAAATATATAGAGTTTGGTACTTACAAATTTGAAGAATTTTGGTGTTTTTTTAGTGGTATTTAAAATTTGAAGGGAGAAAGGTGTATTGCTGGGAAATTATGTTTGCAATAACTACAATAACAATAATAAATACTGCAGAAAAACACTTAATTTGTACTTCAATTATTCAACAATGATAATTTCATTTTTCAAATGCAGTTTCAAAGTAAATAAGAAAATCAAAATAAAATAGCAATAATATTTTTTTAGTGAGAAACTATGAAAAGCATTTTTGTAATAGCTTTTAAAAAATTCGGAGATGGTTTGAACCCTAAAACCCACCCCTTAAATATTATTTTCGTTAAATATTATATTCGTGTAATATTATTCCTGTTTAAATATTATTTTCAAACTTTGATAATATTATCTTATGAAATATTATGCACCCGATTCCATGTAGAATTCAAAACCGAACCTGAAAAAAATGACATTAGGCAGCACCTATTACCAACCAAGTATCAAAAAAATTGAAAAGATATAGGATATTAAAATAGTGGCACTTACGAAATTTATTTTTCATGGAAACACCAATATTTTGAGAATCAGAAATAGACTTCAAATCGGAATACAAAATTGGATCTTGGAATAAAAACCGCATAGCCGATTAGGAGAATAACAATTCGCAATAAATCATAAAATTTTAAATAATGTGATATTGAAATTGCTTCATATAGACTAAGAATTTTACTGACTGCTCAACATGTTCTAATTAAATATAGTAAATAGTTTATGAGTTCATAAATAATTCAGTAAAACACCCACTTGAATGTAAGGAGTAATTTTCTCTCAGTGTCCAAGAAGTTCATGGAGTTTTTCAAAAAGCATTCCTATGGAGGAGCAAAAACTATGGCACTTATTGTGTTGTTCTCAAAAACTCTTCTACGATTTGAAGGCACACTATCGCTCACAATTTTCTAATAAATGCAATTAAGCACTCACTTTTCGAAAGGGTCTCCAAGAAATATGAGTCATAATCATACGAAGAAAGAATCTATAGAAGAAATTAAATACTGCGAAAGTAATAATCAAATCAATCAAAATGAACATTACATGAAGTGCAGAATTCCCCAAATCTTGCATGGTGATGATACTGAATTCGATCGGTAGAAAAGGCAAAATTGGCGTTATAAAAGTTGCAGATGTGGTAATTAAAAGCCGGTTAATTTTCGAAATTTCGGATGTAATTCTTCTCTTTCACAAATCAACTCAATTTTCACAGAATCACTTGAAATGTGACGAACAGAATACTTTCCAAAGAGTAATTCCCTTTCCACGGAGGCTGGATCCCGCTTTGAAGGAGTTTTCACCTACAAGGAAATATTTTATGGAAAATGTTTTGCGAAATTTCGATGGACAGCACTGAAATGACCTAATTGTTCCACTTCTTAGTATACATTTGCAGTTAACAGATGGCAGCACTAGTCATCATTGAGGGGCCCTAAAGTACTTTCTGACTAGGGCAATCCTTAGATCATTTACCCCCCCACCCCACCCCCTCGAAGCACCCTAAGTTATCCTCATACATGAAACTACATCATACTGCCGTGCTAAGCACAAAAGTCGCGTTTGCACTTGTTAACAAAATTGACTTATTGCCACCAGGTGGTTCTTAGTAACTTATTTTATCCTAATGCAATGTTTTATGGTCATTTGAAAATAGGAAATTTTTTTTTTTTAATCTGAAAAAGTACATCTTGAATCAACTACATTTTGGTGCAAAACTTTAAACAGCAATATCCCAGTTTGAGGTCGACTGCAGATACCACTTTTGCGCTTAGCACGGCAGCATAGGTGATCCGTGAAATTTCTAGGAGGGTCCCAAACTCCGCCATTTGTATGCGAATATTACACGTGTGACCCTCCCCTCCCCCCTTCTCTTCCGGTTTACAGGTTAATATTTTAATGATGAGCCCCATAAAAGCACAGAAGCCGCATCCACCTTTGCAATCCCTCATCATTTATCAAAATCATTAGTAAGACTATAAGATTGCTGGAACCACAATAGTGACTATTTCTCTTTGGTCACTTTGTTTTTTATAGCAAAAAATGCAGGGCGCTTTGAATTACAAACACAAGCTTAAATCATAGCGAAAATAGGAATAAATTTGTTAATCTCTCTCTTAAGTCTCAAGAGAAAAAAACTGTCTTGAATTTTTCTAAAACAGGCTCTTGCCAATAGCATTTCTTTACGTAGTTGCTTTCCATTTTGACTGTTAATTTCCCATCTACATCGTCTCCTCAAAGCAACAGTAGGACATTTTATTTCTGGTGCTTTGAGTTTGCGTGTTTCACTGTAGCTCTGAGGAGACAATATGTCAAATAAATAATTAAATATTTTGTGTCAATCACCTAGCAAACATTTATAATCAAGGGTATGTTGTTGGCGTCCATTTTTAACTTGTAAAACCTCTTGATACCACAATCACGAGAACTGTTGAAAATAATCACACCATACAAAATAAATAGATTAAGAAATGAGTTTGTTCTTTCGTACCAAGTTATAAGTTCTTTAGGATTTTTAAACACGTAAAATTAAGATTTGGTCCAAGAGCCCAGCATTTTTAACAGATGGTACGTTAACGTTGTCTTGTTTACTTTTTGGGCATTGATTGAGGCAATTTAATGGTTGATGCGTGTTCTTCCAATGCGGTCTTTAGAATTCCCTGAAGTCTTTATAAAAATTCAAAAATTATTGTAAGATTTACTAGAACACTTCTGACGTCATAAGAAAGAAAGCGATATCTTCAAGGAGAAAAAATGTTTTAAAAAAACTGTAACACATAAATTTTTAACCTTCATAAATGCTATTATATACTTTTTAATAGTTTAAGCTCATAAGTAGAACCCTGTAGGAACAAAATTTTAAATTTCTTAGAATAAACAACAAAAAAAAATCTGAAAAAATAATTGCTAACTAATGATAGATAAATAAATACGAGCTGAAATGGTCGAAAATGTAAAACATTTAAAGAAAATCGAAACCGTTGTTCTAAAATAGGAACGGGAAGGAAGAACAAAAATAGAAAGAAACATTCCTTTCCCTTCAAAAATGAAAAAAAAAAAAAAAAAATCCTAACTATGAGTGCAGATCCAAATTATCAACAGCCGAAAAAACAGTTAAACCTCTTTTTTTTTTAAATATTAATCACAGACGAATAATCAAATATATACAGGGTGTCCACTCCAATCGTGGACCAATAGCTAATTTCTAAACCGTTAGAGATAAGCATATAGTTTATTTAGGAAAAAATCTCCAAATTACGAAAGGAATTTTGGGTCTATTCAATGTTTTTCAAAAAATCAAATTTTGAAAGAGTTACGAAATTTAAATTTTTATACAGCCCCCCAGTCCTATCAATCATATTGAGTAAAACATTCTTGACACTGTAACGTTTAAAACTAAAAAAAAATCACTCTTCTACCACAAAAATTGACCGAGTTATGACGTTTTGAAAAATCAAGATTTTGAAGGATTTCGCATACGGTCCCTTAAGCACTCTCTCGATGACGTCATGAAATAATGCAAAATCTTGATTTTTCAAAACGTCATAACTCGGTCAATTTTTATGGTAGAAGAGTGATTTTTTTTTTGTTTTAAACGTTACAGTGTCAAGAATGTTTTACTAAATATGATTGATAGGACTGGGGGGCTGTATAAAAATTTAAATTTCGTAACTCTTTCAAAATTTGATTTTTTGAAAAACATTGAATAGACCCAAAATTCCTTTCGTAATTTGGAGATTTTTTCCTAAATAAACTATATGCTTATCTCTAACGGTTTAGAAATTAGCTATTGGTCCACGATTGGAGTGGACACCCTGTATATATATATATATATATATATATATATTATATATATATATATATATATATATATATATATATATATATATATATATTATATATATATATATATATATATATATATATATATATCAATAGATAAATGATTGGTATGGAAATTTAAAGCTTTGATTTGTCCCTTGATTATGAAATTTATATGAAAATTACGCTTAAAATTAGAGTAATAATAGTATTTTAGAAATGCTTTTGTGCACTTCCACGACTCTGTACAGTTCTAATTTTTGTTCCCTCCTCTTAAAAGTAATACTGAAAAAGACAGGGACAGCTTTCGGGCTTGACGCATTGATATTACAACATAGCATATTATCGTATGCATTTTATTGACCACATTTTCCATAGAAAATGGTTATAACATTCCATAATGACAAATTTAGCTTTTCAATAGCCTTTAAAAAAATCAAAAATTAAGACAAAACAAAATCAAGTGAAAAGCAAACAAACATGAAATAAATACTCAAAACCATTGATTATTTCTTATATTATTAGTCTCCTCCAGACAGCTGTACAGAAAATGGAAACACATATAGTACAATGAAATTTTCTGTCCTTTTTCTACATACTTAATGTTTTCCACGTGAAAATGTATTTTGTCTAATAATAATTTACCCATGAAAGCCCATTGTTATGCATCATGATTAATTCAATCACCCCTATTTCCCGGACCAATTGTTCTTCAAAATGGAACACCTCTTTCTATTTATGATCTGAAGCCCTGAAACTTAGTATCATGAAGAGATTCTAACGGAGCACTGTTTAGTGGAGTCAAATGAGTTTTCTCGTGTAAATCTTTCGAATTTTTACCCTGTCTATTTGATCCAAAATTCTCTGCATTAATCGGGTTATTATTCAAAGGTTTATTTAAAAAATCGCGATACTTTTCCATGTGACTTTTGTAAAGATCTGATAATTTTTTCTCGTGCTCCTCCAACATACGTGACTTTGTGTTTAAATCGTACTGAAATTTCTCGTGCATGGCTTTTGGCTCATAAACCCAACCGTAACTATGGCCACCATAATTATACCCTGGCCTGTGGTGGTAAATTGATTTAGTTAGAGACTCATCATTAAAATTCTTCTGAGGATACTTGTGATTGAAGTTTCTAATTAGCCCGGAGTTTTCTGCTCTAGTGTAGGAAATCGCAGGATTTTTAATCTCATCCACGTAAGTCGCGTGTTTTTTGACTACTGGGTATGGTTCGTGGTAATCCTTTTCCTGTCGGTAGTAGTGTTCATAATGCCCTTTGCTGCTTCCTTTTAGTTCTTGAGGATTGTTTTCAGTTTTACTGGAAGAATATACATTTTGTCTAGGAGCAGTGTATTTCTCGGCATTATAAATTTGCTTCTTTGATCCACTTTTTGCGAAAGCATCATCTTCTTGCTTTCTGGGAGCATAGTAGGCTGCATCTTCATATTCTGGTTCCACATTCCCGAGCTTGGCACTCTTTTGGTAGGGAACTTTTTCTGGATAATAATACGGTTTATCTTTTGATCGTCCTCTTGAATCGTCATCTAAATCAGGCTTTCTATCATATTTGGAATCCTCTTCTTTTGATTGATAATCTGGACTTTTGTATCCATAGCGAGGGATTTTGTTCTCATCTTTTTCATCACTGCTATATTTGTCACTACTGTACTCATAATGTTCCTTTGGCACGTACTTTTTATGGTATTTAGTTACATTTTCATCACTTTTTGAATCATCAGATGAATACTTATCTTTCTTGGTCTCACTATCGAAATCAAATAAACCACGTCCTCGATATGGTCTGTTAAAAAAGAAACCTTTTTCTGAACCTATATCTTTAATTTCTTTACCTTTAAAACCATGAAAATCCTCTTCTTTATTATTATAATCATCATTATTACTTTTATAATCATCTTTTAACGGATCCTCGTAATTAGAATAAGAATCCTGGTCTTCGTTTTCTATAGCATATTTCTCTGGATTTGCCTCTGATGGGTAACCGTAACAAGTATGGATGAGGACCAATACAAGTGCAAGCAGCTGTAAAAGTAAAATTTTATTATTTTCTGATGAAAGAGAACACACTTTTAGAATTTATTTATGCGTGGTATTTTTTAAGTTGAAATACCGAACAACCTCATTTATCCAGACTAACTGCGAAACTGCGATCAAAGGAAATCCGTCGAATCGAAAATCCGGATGATTCGGGTCCGGATATATGGATAATAAACAAAATAAGTCCTTAAATAAGGAGACTTCACCATGTATTAAGATTAAAAATTAAAAAAAGCTGACTAAATTACATTGAATTGTTTACAAGATATTAAAATGTGTAAATTTTTCTTATCATTTCTTTAAAATATTTTAGCCCATGTTCTTTTGTTTCAAACGCATGTGATTTTTGAGTGAAGCACAGCCAGATTGATGTTCTTTCCCAGGTAGAAAAATAAAGTTTAAACTTTTCATAAACGTCTTAAAGCGGTTGTCACTCACTACGTTGACAACCATTGTCTAACGTTCATAAGTGTGCTAGTTCGGTTTCTTCTAATTCAGAAAAGTTCAGAAAGTTTCTTCTAGTTCAGAAAAGGAGCTTTTAAGGATTATTATGGGACTTAAAACCAAGCTTATTTTATAACAAATAGAATAGAAATGAATTTAGCAGTGCATTTTTAATATCTTGCTTTCTTTCTTTTTTCTTTTTACTGCTGATATTAAGATTATGATGCCTTAACAGATATCATAATCTTAATATTAGTAAAGAAAAATACTTATTGCTTAAAAACTGAGTTGTATCTTTTAAATTAATTAATTAATTAATTTATTGAAAACACCGCAAACTTCAATACTCTACTTCAGAAGTTCTGGTCCTTAAGTGATTAACAGATAACACAATCTATATACACCGTAAAAATGCCTCAGATTTTAAATTGTAATATATGAAGTATATAACATGAGACATTTTTATAAATTGTGAGAATACCACTTAGATCTAAGGAGGCGTTCAAGCATAAACATTTTTTAAAAGATCACACTACTTTTACGACCAACACTTTAATCATAGCTAAATTGTTCAGCTTCGTGTAAGACATTGAAATTACCCACACAAAATCTATGCCTTTAATGCGTAAGATTAATCCAAAACGAATTGAAAATTCCCGATAAATTTAATTATATGACTTACAAAACCTGTCAAAAAACGTAAAAAGTATTGTTATAAAGACTTTTAATTCTTTCATTATTCAGATAAGCAAAATATTTCGTCAGTCATCTCTCATGTTCAGTAAGTGCAAATTTTATACTAGCGTAACACTAAATTTTATCATATGACGTTTACAAAACCTGCTAAAGGATATAATGACAAAGGATATGATGCTAAAGGATATGATTGACTTTACAAAGATTTTCTTCTTACGTTTTTTTAATAGTAAAAAATATTTTATAAATAATTGAACAATGAGAAGGGAAAAAATGAAGCTTGCAAAAAGTGTACCGACTTCAGAAACTCATTCTTAAGTTATTGTGCTATTTTAAATCCTGTAGGTCAGTGGTTCCCAAAGTTCAGACTTTCAAGAACCCCCTGCTGAAAATCACTAACTTAACGGATCCCCAACCCTTAAACCATTGCAAAAAAGTTTGATTCGATTTATTCAAATGTTTTGTAGTCTTTTTTTTTTCTTTATTTCTTTTAATTTATTAATTCTTCTGTACATTTTTTTCCTTTAAGCTTTTGTCTAGTTTTCATTATTTAACATAATTCTTTTTAGCTACGGAAGTAAAAATGTATTCGAAACTCAATTAGATGTCAAATACGTGTTAAAATTGAGGGTTCTGTAGGGTTGCTGCGTCCTGTGTGTACGTAAACAAGAACTTTTTTGCTCCCTTTTAAGGTGCTTTCGTATTGAACAAAAATATTGTTACTCGTCTTTCAGTTTCAGCTATTTTTAAAGTTTTATCTGAATAGTATCGGGGACTTTCCGGCATGAGCTTGCGGACCCCCGGGGACTGCGAACCACACTTTGGGAAACTCTGCTGCATGTAGCTAATTTGTAAATTTCTGTCATCTTTCGTAATTCATTACGAAATTTGTAACGAACTACAATGAAAACAAAATAACTAATAAATATGGATCACCTCTTTTGATAAGTCAGCCGTTCGGTGTACGGGCTATGATATAAAAATATGGGGGATATTTTTCGAAGGATGAATGCCTTATTTTATGGAAAAGCCTTATTTCGATTTTTTGATACTATCTCGCCAGAAAATCAATGAAACGCCTGCTAATAACTGGCTGAATTTTTGTAATTAAAGCAGGAATTTAGGAAATTTAGACCACTTTGGAATTGAATCCAAAGTGGTCTACATTTAATTTTGAGTCATTAAAATTGCTCTTTTTTACACGTAGAATCTAAATTTGACTTTTATTTAAGCCTGAACATGCGTCACTTGTCACAACTTATATTTTCGGAGTAGACCGTGCAGCGGCAGGTGACGCAGCTAGTCTTGAATAAAAAAGAAGCATGAAAGTATGAATGCAGATGTATTCCATTCATAAGAAGTTTTCAAGAAAAAAGGTTTTTTTCAAACAATGATTTCTTTTTATTTATACTGTTAGCCCCACTTAATCGGGTAACGGACAAACAAATACCCAACTTATAAGAATAAAACCTTCCGGAACCGAATATTTCAATATAGACGCAATGTTAACGATCCCCTTACAATCGAATAATTTCCCAGGATAATCCAATACTACTGCTTTGCTTTTGTAAATATTTTTTGATAAAAAACATTTTGAATGATTTGAACATAAATTAAACAGCATAAAAGAGCAAAACAGGAAGTTTTTTTTAAACCGATAAAATATTTTTTTGTGGACAATAGTGTTGAGCACAAAGTGGAGGGCTTTAAAAGGCTTTCGAATTTACGGGTGATACTTCTCAGAGAAAACACAACAACCAAATATCCAGAGAAAAATAAGCAGTTTGAAATCTAATCGGGGATAAAAATATTCCTTATAATTTCTAAAAGGTGCTACAATAGTTTTCGAACAGAACAACACTTTAAACAAATAATACCCTACAGTATGAACTTTCCAGCAAATAATGCCAAGAAAGGGGTGCTAAAACAAAGATTTTGAAATATAAATTTGAATTGAGTTCAATTTAATTGTTATAGTATTTTGTTGTTTATTTAGCTTATTTAAAAACCTTTTTACTGCTAGCATTCATTAGTGCTTTTAAAAAGCTACTGATTAGGTTTTTAGACAGCTGTTTTAGTTTGGTAAGGTAAAGAAAATTTTCCTGCTGAATCAAATATATCCCGTTTAATCGAATATTATATGTTGGAACCGACAGTACTCGTTTAAGCGGGGTCGACAGTATTAAGATTCTGATGTCTGTCTCAGTAACATGGAAGAAAGTTAATTTACAAATCATTGTTTTCGATAATTTATAAAATAGATACTGTGCTTCAGTGGCGTATCCGGGAATTGATTTTGGAGGGGTGCACATCAAACACCGACAGTGTGATGAGAAGGGAAAAAAAATCAAGAAATATGGTGAAACTTTAAAAACGCAGTATTTCGATTTAATTTTTTCTATTGAACGTTGCTCAAAGATTTTTTTTTTTTCACAAAAATGAATATCATGCAAAAACAATAAACATATTACGAAAAAAAATCTCAAGCCAAAGGCACTCAAGTCTTCATCGGAAAATTAATAGATTATTTATAATTAAAAAAAAAATAGTTGCATGATAAAAAATATTTTTGAAGGTCCGAGAGTACCAAAATGAAATTTTTTGTACATTTTGGTTTTTATGAAGTTTTATTTTATGATTATTTTTGTTTCATCAAACATAAGATTTTTCTTAGCTTTGCACGCATTTTCTCATGCATATTCTACAAAATGTCCATTTAAACGTCCTTCAGATGTTGGGGAACCAGGGGGTAAGATTTAAATAACGGGGCAAATTGGAATGTTAAAACATTTTAACTCTTCTGCGCCATCTACCTAGCAATATACTAACTATATTCTTAAACACTATAGTCGATTAGACGATTGCGATTCAAATATAAATAGACTTAAAAATCAAAGGGAATATATACAACTCATTTTCAAAATTTCATACACATTTTGTAATATTTTGCACTTTCTAGAAAACTGTTTTTTTTTTTTTTTTCAGCTATTACTTACTACTTTTTTTTAAATCCCAGATGTGCTCATTAATTCACTCATTCGCATTCCTTCATTAATATTTCAACTTGTTTATTTATTCATTTGTAATAAAACTTTTAAAAATAAAATAAAAACTTTCATTTCATCCCATGAGAAAAGAAAGTAGAAACTGATCCCTTTTTCTCCAAGGTAAAAATTTACTGCTGAAATGAGCAGTAATGTTTCAATGTAAGTGTTAATATAAAAAAAATTTTTTTTTTTTAATGTGCGATAAGTTTTTAAGCAAAAATCAAATTTGTCATATTTCGAAAAAAAAATAAGCAGGTGTTTTGTTGATTTTATTTTTACGATGTAAAATAATAATATGACAATTTGTTCAAAATAACATTTAAAAAAGAGAAAATAAGAGGAGGAGCAATGCTTTAATACATTTAAATCATTTAAATAATCTGCAATTAATAGGAAGCTTAAACATCTAACAATGTTTGTGAGAGGCGCGGGTACATCGCTCATTTTCCTCTTACATTTCCACAATTACAGAATAACAATCAGTTTTGCTTGTTATTGTCGAAAACAGAAAATAATATGACAATATTTCAGTGTCCATAAAGTATTTTTCATTGAAAAAACCTGAAGCATAGTTACATGAAGGTTACATGTTTTTTCAAAATTCGGTGCCACCATTTTTTATAGTCTTACAAAATCTTGGGGGGTGCATTGGTCCCTTGGCACCCCCCCCCGGATGCGCCACTGTTGTGCTTTAAGGACACATATATGTTCCATGGTCTATACAGGGTTATGAAAGAACAGTTTATATAGGCAGCGGTAGTAAGAAATATTAACGATAACTTCAAAATATAATATTTTTAAGCAACAGAGAAATAAGTTTTGATGTTATGATTACCCAGTAATTACCTGCCATCCAAAGTCATGTGGATTCTGTTCTATAGATCTTACCTTATGGCACCTCTGTAACTGATATAAATCCAAAATATGCAGGAATAAAAACAAACAAACCATTTCATGCGTCTACCTTCCTACGTGAACATTTCGTTAAGAATTATTAAACTGTTTAGTTTACAAAAAACTAAAACGTATTTCTTACCATGTGCTTCATTTTGGTTACTTTTTGAGGCTAAACGTCTCGGAGGCTGTGGCTGCAACTGCAATTTCACTGAGAAACACGGCATTTTATACAATATTCCCATTTCTATACTATGTTTACATACGTTACATGAAACAGGCGAAGCGGCAAACACCAAAACGAACATATTATTGCCCCATTGAATAATTTTCTTTGTTGAGTTTTAGTTTCTACTTCAATGATTTCGTGATAAACGCGTGATGCCCAAGAAGGTCGAAATATTTGTAAGTCAACCGATGATAGAACGTTTTGCCTTTTTTAAATACTGATTTTTTTTTTTTTTTTTTTTCAAATTCAGTTGATCTCTACGATTAATAATTGTGTTAGCGGTTAACAACGTTTCCACTTACGTAACATTATATAAACTACGTAAGTTAATTACTCTTTTTGAATATCTTTGTGGTTCAGCAAGCTTATGAATGAGACTGCGTGATTGAAAGTAATTTACATTATGGCATTAAAGT
This sequence comes from Uloborus plumipes, assembly GCA_038373865.1. NCBI lineage: Eukaryota > Metazoa > Arthropoda > Arachnida > Araneae > Uloboridae > Uloborus > Uloborus plumipes. The sequence continues at coordinate 31,001 of JAXGGA010002783.1, read as the reverse complement.
AGTTCAATACATAGCGTAAATTATTGGTATCTTTTTCTCTGTTTACTTGTGTTGCTATTCGTTCGTTGGTTATATAATAAATGCTCGCCTATTTTCTCAGTTCAAATATGACATTTAATTGTTGTTTCCCAGAATCAAGATATTTATCTGCAATTAGAACATTACCGATTCAGCCGTGAGTTTTACGGTAGCAACACATGTCGGTAACAACATTCTTTGCTTCTGTCTTTAAAATTTCGTATCCCAGTTGCACAAAATTAATAAACAAATGAGGATAATATACCATGGACGAAGTGTTAGGTTTTTTCCGTGCCCCAGAACTTACTAATATTTATGCGCAGGTTTTGGAAATGTGTTCTTTCTACACGTTTTCAAAGTAAATACGGCTCCAACTTAGATAAATAATAGGGACTCCGGAAGTGTGTAATTTATTTTTTTTTATGCACAGACCAAATTAGAACTTTATTTTACACCAATTGCTAGAAAAGTTATGAAAACATTTCAAATGCTGCAAAGAAAACGATCATAATTTACATATCCCCAGAAATATTTTTAACCCTTCTACAAGGAAGCATTGAAATCGGAAACGGGCCGCAAAAATTTAGTCAAGCATAGTTTCACGCTTTGTATTTTAATTTAAAATTTAGCAGCGAGGAAAAAAGAGCAATTAGAATTTTTAAAACATTACATTTCAATTTTTTTTTACTTTTTGAATTACAAAATATCAGACATTGTAAATGGTAAAAGTTGAAACAGCTTATATATCTTCTTTCTTTGCAGTCGTTCGTTTCATATGTAGAAAGTTTTTTCTTTTTCTTTTTATGAAATTGATTCCCTATTTTTGTATATTTCGCTCCTCAAAAAGAATTTCCCCAAAAAATGAATTCCGCTCCTCTAAAAAACGCTGAGGAGTATTTTCATGCCTTGGAAAAAACTCCAGCTATAAATCAGCCTATCCCATAAAAAACCCTCTGTACTCTATTAAAAAATTAATATGGTAGATAGTTAAATTCTAACGTTTCTATGTCGCTTACTTTCATTTAACAATTTCATCTCTTACAGAAACTTCCCCACGTTCATCATTTTAACTTAAACTAAAATTCATTTTGAACGCATTTCTGCTTTGTTTTTGCACTTGTTCTGTCATGAAAAAAAAAAAAAAAAAAGATTATAGAACTTTGAAGTAAGTGATTAATTTTGGTCGCCAATTGCACGGGAGGGACAAATGCTGCACATTGGATTTTTTCAGTGGAGAGTGCTAAGATACTAAGGTGCCCCCCTCCTCCCCGTCCACCGTTTTCTCGTGTAAAAGATCTTTTTTTTTTTTCAAAGGTCATTTCGATAAAATAAAAACAATGCACTTTTCTTACTTCTTTAGTTTCAGAAAAATTGCTCTTTTTGACTGAAATGGTACTTTTATACAACAAGGAAATCTTGAAAACGACATATCAAAGAAAGAATTTAAAAAGCGAATAGTTGCACCAATTGTGGTCACTTTAAGGAAAGACAAAAGTTGTAACGGCCTAAATGCTGTTTCAATACTCTGAAAACATTGATAAGAATATTAGTACTCTTTGTCATGAAATGTTTCCGATAAAAAAATACCTTTCTGCACCATGTTAACAGAATAGCTACGTCTTTTTGTCCAACAATCTTTGGATAAATAACTGTACAGATTAATAGTACTTTGAGAAATAAATTGACTAAAAATGTACATAGTTAATAAATCACTTTTTGCGTATGAAATTTTAAAAGACAAATTTTTCCCTTTAAATTTTATCTCCGAATCCGTTTTTCAGTGGACGTCCTGAAGCAAAAAAAAAAAAAAACGCATCACAGTATTTCCCAAGAAAATATCCCGCTGAATTTCTCCGGAGGAAAACTATTTAGATTACAGAAACTCCCCACTGTGCTATGTTCCCCACCTTATTCACTTCCCCCACTCTGTCGTCAGATGCTTAACTTCAGGCGTCAACGAACAAAACTACTCAGCAATCGATTACTCGGGGGCTCGGGGCTCGGGGATCGACAAATTGCTACCCTCTGGTTCAATAAAAGAAATCCTGTGACCACGAAGTTCAAGGGAATTTATGGGCACAAAGTTAAATTTTTCAGTTGCTACAGAAATTTCGTTGCAACGGAATTCAAACAATGAAGAAGTAATTAAAGCAGAACTGAATAATTCTATCCTTGAAATGAATATTTCGTTGTATTGGTACTTAACGTTACGAGATTTTTCTGTAGTCATAAGTATTATTCCAGCGTAATGTTAGCTACTTGAGGTTTTCTTTCGTTTGTAGTAGAATACGTTTGAGCGATATTTTAACCAATAAAATTTCAATACTGAAAGAGACAGACAGATGGACATGTACATACTTTAATGATAGATACACAAATTAGGAAATCCAGACGTAAGGTCCAAAACCAAAAGGTTCGACCATAAGGTCCAGCGGATAAAGTTCCAGAGGACGTAAGTTTAAATGGGGTTCGGAAACAAGGTCCAAAACCAAAAGGGGCCACTATCAGAATGGGATCCGGTTATCAGGTCTAAAACCAAAAGGTCCACGAACAGAAGATCCACGTCCAAAAGGTCCGGGAAATAGAAGATCCGAGAGACAGAAGGTCTGCCAGACATAAGGTCCAATGGCCCTAAAATCCAAGGAATATGTTTACAGTTGTGATGAAAACATTATTATTAATTATTCATTGCAACATCTATCACGTTGGAAAGACTTTTCTATCCCCCCCCCCCGTTAGTAGTCTATAAAAGTAGGCATTCAGTTTTGCACCATTCAGGTGGAAATTTAAAAGATATTACAAAATTATTTCCAATTATTTTGTATTGATGCTTTATTTTTTCTGCACTTTAAATGTACGAGTTATTTATCCCTTTGCATTACGAAATTTAGAATGTTGATACTTAATTATCATTATTATTATAAGCTTATCTTTGAAAGTTCAAAAATCATCTTAATTGATACATTGATTACTGTGAATTTAGTTCCAGCTTTAAAACTTTTTTTTATGTATTTTGTTATGTAGGGATAAACATAAAAAAGTTTTGATGGGTCAGAGCATAGATGCTTCAAAGCAACAATGTTTTTGAGTCGATGTATCGATACCATTGATGTCTTAATTTTGAACATCGATGTTTTCTCATTGATGCCGCATCGGTTGACTTGTAGCTAGGCCATTCGGTGTGGATTTTATAGTTCGACGCTTTGTCTCAAAGTTATTTTGTTTATTACTTATATAAAGTGAAAAAGGGTCATTCCATCGTGACTAACATAACATTCAGAGCTGATTTTATAACGCATTTTACTTGTAACTTAAAGGATAAAAAATAATTTTTCACTGTGTTGGTGGATTTAAAATGTACATGGTGCGCATGTATTATTTCTGCTAAAAATTTTAAAAATTACTGACAACGGATATTTTTTCAACCAAAATAGCAGTGTGACTAACGTAACATTTTTGCAACCCTGAAAAATAATGTTGATGTTATGCGGCAAAAATTTCTGAAAGTTAAGCAAGTGTTAAAAATTTGCTGATATATTTGAAAAATATAGAATGTTAGCTATCACATTTTTTAAATTTAAAATTTTTTTAGTCTTAAGTATCACTTTTGCTAAAAATGGCGTGTGACTAACGTAACGTGACTAACATAACCATCGAATAACAAGCAATAGATACTTTAAATACTACTTATTAAAGCTAATATTATTGATAATTACATTACTTCTTCATTTTTTTAAACTTATGTTGCATATTTTTAGTTATTTATTGTTTTTTTTTTTTAATTTTGTTTACTTTTTTATTTATTTATTCCGGGATAAGAAATTGTAAATGGAAGGCTTCCTTTTAACTTAATTCAGTCTGTCAAAGAAAATTTAGCTTCTGCAAACTGAATATTATCAGGTTTGGGCCATTCAAATCTTTGACCTGTTTTCCATTCTTTGATCTTTCGAGCCCACTATTTGAACTTCCTAGAGTTAACTCGCAATTTTTTTCAAAACCAATTTCTTCATTCTTATTAACTTTTTTATAAAGTTGATAGATTTCTTCTAAGTTATACATGGGCAAACCCTTTTGTAGCTTCTTTCTCTTGTTGGCAACAGAGTTCTTTACATATTTAACATCTTTCTTATGGGAAAAAAAATCGCGAAATTGTCACATTATTATAAAATTAAAGGACTTATTGTTTTGTGTTATCCTACAAATTTAACAAGTGTCTGTGGGATTTAGGATTTCCTATATTAACTCCTATACCTGATGCCAGCTTTTGGATAGATATAACTTTCTTTCTGGGACTGTTGAGTAAAGCTTTTCTATATTTCTTCATTGCCTTTTCCAGTGCTTGCCTTCTAGCCGGATCCCGGAGGAAATAGTAGTTTGTTTCTTTGCAGCCATCTTACTTATTATTATTTTGAGACTTCTCTTTCTTCCTCTTTTAACTTCATAAACAAAATTGTGTTTTTTCGTAAACAAAGCATCAATGTTTTTGACATTTCTCTTTCATCTGAATTTTTTAGAGGCTTTGATTCGCTCGACTTCTTCTTTTCCGTTCTGAAGCAGTCAAAAGAGCTATTTTGTCTCAAATATTTCAAATTAATTTGATATATTTATTTACTCTTAACCGGAATTTTAAGTAAACACTAAAATAGTTAAGCTTTAAGCTACATTAATATATTTTTTTTTAATTGTTACGATAGTCACATTCAAACTGTTACGATAGTTCCATTCGAACTGTTACGATAGTCACATTCAAACTGTTACGATAGTCGCATTCAACCTGTTACGATAGTCACATTCAAACTATTACTTTAGTCACACCTAAAATGTTACGTTAGTCACACTAATATTTTTCTATTAAATATATCTAAAATAAATATTTTAGGATTTTCAAGTAGATATGATACAAACATAAGAAATCAAACAGCTTTGGTATTTAATTATTTTTAGTTCAGTTTTAGAATAGAAAACATTGCATTTTTGTGACTAACGTAACACAAAATAAGAAAGTGAAATAATGAAGATAATTAAAATGCTTATCTTATAAAACGAATGAAAAAAGCTGTTAATTCACTCAGATATAACTCCAAACTTTCATAAGAAACGTAGTTCTTCTAAAAATTCACAGAAATTCTAACATTATGCACGAAAACAATGATCAATGTTTTTAGCGTAAGACTTTTCTGCAGCCATGTACGTACAGAGCTCCAACATAAACACCAAAAAAGGTTTTTCAAAATTGTTGCTAGATTCATATACTAGAAAGTATGTTGAATAAAATGATAGGTCAGAGTTAAGTCTTTAAGGTACTTTTATTTTTTAGGCTGAGGTTGACATTTCTATGGAATGACCCAAAACAAAAAATATATTTATCACCGAAACAACAAAAGTTTTACCACGAGCAAGGTACTCGAAGCAGACGTCATTTTTTGCAAATTTAACTATAGTATATATTGAAATCCAGAAGTACAATGTTAGTTAACTATTTTTACTGCATCATTCTTCGGTATTTTAACCCTACACTGCATGATTTTTTATTTTTCGTAGAAAAAAATATATGTGTTTGTAAATGTAATAAGAAAACATGGAAAAATATTTAAAAAAATTTAACTCTAAATTTTCACCCCTTTCTAATTAAAAATAGTTTCGTTGCCAAATGGCTACACCATGCATTCAACAGATAAAAATGATTGTAAATGATAGTCTTGAAATTAGTTCTTTTTTGTAAAAAAATAGAGGAGTTGAACATTTGGTACACTGTATTCTTGTAATCCTTTATATTTTGACATTTTACATTATTTTTTATATGTACTTGTACTTTTCGATGATCAATTCTGTCAAATCTGATGTCTTTTGGAGGCTCTCTCGCGCAAGCTTTCTTTCTTTTCTCTCTTTTTTTTTTTTGGTTTGTAACTAGTTCCTCTGCAGCTCATGGTCTCTTTTTAATACGCTTTTATTAATTTCACATGTGGGTTTGTTTGTATGTATGTATGTATGTATGTATGTAACTCTGAATAAAAGATAAAATTTACGTTCTTTGCAAATATAAAAGTAATATATTTAATATTATTTTTAATACTAAAGGCTAAACTGTATTGCATATTGATGTATTATAAGTACACATGTAAACTTAAGTGCGGATATTTAGTAGTTTTGAAAATCAGAGGGAAACCCGTGATGATCACAGCGCATTCCAATGTAAAAGCGTATTTTTTAGTTTTTTTTTTCAAAACTATATTTTAAAATTATTAATGACTTTACTTGTCCGTGTAAGCACAACGTTTGTGCTAACTGAAATCTAAAGTGAACACGTTTTAAAGGCTTTTCCCGATTGATTTTTCGTTTGTTCACTCTGTTGAACATCAACTAAGCATTGATAATTGCGAGGTCTTATAAACGGTAGAACAGCCGAAAGTACCACTTTTGGGTCCGCATGATTATATTATACCTTCCAAAAAGAGAAAGAAGCTAGCGCGAAACATAAACAAAGCACATACTTCATGAATTGTAGAGATGAATCGAAGTGTTCTCTGGATGCTTACTGCATAATGTTGCCAAATGGCTACAGACGTGTATTATGTCCTAGATTTTTTCCAAATAATTATTTTGATGTAAAACGCATCTTAAACGAAAGATAAATGTTTATTTTATTCATGTTATTTTTTTAAAAGACGAAGAAAAATATTTCATTGTAAAAAATAATTTCAAAACATGGTAGTTTGAGTGATTTTAAAAGCTATCCATTTGGATTCATTTAAGAGCATGTAACAGACCAGTGCTGCCATGCATGGAGGATAAATGGTGATAATTGCTTTAAATATACCCAATACTTGCTTTTTATGCATTGAGTTGCCTTATGACTACATTCTGCTGTTCATAAGGAGGACAAATTGTCCATGTAGCCAATTGGCAACACCATGCAGTGTAGGGTTAAGCAAGTAATAAAAAGGAGCTAAATTATTTCAATTTATTGCAGTGATACGATGTTAGCCATTAGATGTTACCATTATTATTTTATTACCTTTCGCTTTTCCAGCAGAGCAGTAAATAAAAACGGGAGAAAAAATTACTATTTCAACTTATTTTTGATGTTATTTCTTGTTAATGATTTTTATTTCTTAAGACCCTGTTTTTATTGAAATTAAGCTATTATAACTAAAAAGTAAACAGTTAAGGCAATTCAAACCCGTTCATAGAAGCGAGTAGACGCTGGTCGGAACATTTAATCCACAAAAACTCGAAATTAATTAAACATTAAAAATGAAGTAAAACTTAATTTTAACAAATGCATGAATAAAAAAGTTCAAACAGTCAAAAAAAAAAAAAAAAAAAAACGGCTATACTCAAGAGAAGATTTTTAAGTAAACCAGCAAATTGCAAGAACGTGTGCCCAAATAGAGAAGTATGGAATGGAAACTGAATTATTAACTACATCAAGAAATCTCCTCAGAGTTTCGAAAACATTCAGAAGCAAGACCTCAAGGGAGGGCGAACAGTTCCCGATTTTTTTTTTTTTTTTTTACAAAAAGAGTGCTTGCAATTCGGGAAATGCTGAACTACGGGAAACTTATTAACTACTAACTTAACATGAGAAACCATAAGCATCTTAAGAAGTAGGATTAAAGAGGTGTAGAGACTTCTCCAGAAGCGTTTTATAGTTAGTCTAAAAGTCATAAAATAAATAAATAAATATGTAAAAAACACAAAACAAAGCAACAAAGTAATAAGAACAATAATAATAATTTTATTATAACTGCTATAAATAAAGATTTTTAAACGAATAAATTCAAAAGTTAAGTACAACAATTTAAGCAGTTAGAAACAAGCAAAAAACTTTAATTTAAAAAAAATAAAAGAAAGAAAGAATGCTCTTGATGAGAAAGAGGCGATTGGACAGAAAGTGTGTACGATACACTCGAGTCAGATGGCAGTTACATATTGTAAAGTGCTGTGCTGACACATGATGCTTGTAGTTCCCCCCCCCCTTCCCCAATCTGACCTCAAATTCTCACAAATTTAAAAACGACAAATCATATGAATTGAAATACAGATAATCTACACTGAAAAGTAAAAACAGAATTTAAGCTTAACACAATTGCGAAAATGAGAATATTTCATCCCAAAACACTGTATGTGAATTTACTAAGGGCAGCGTAAGTAATTTTTTGAAATTTTTTTATTAATAAGACAGCACTGAGCACGTAACACATTCAGCGAATACTTATTTCATAACGGAACAAAGATGAAATGTAACTCACAATTCACTTATAAGTCTTGGAGTATTTCTAAACGATCAGATCACTTAATAAATTTATTTATTTATTTTACTTTTATACTTATTCATTCTCCTTTTTCCATAACTTTATGTGAAACTTTACATGAACTTATTTATTTTTCTCTTAACCCTTTATGTCCCAAATTAATTTAACAATGAAATTTTATTTATTAATTTTTTGTTTTGTCGAGTATAAAATTTTTGATAATCAGTAGAGTCTAAGGCCCCGTACGCCTTAGGGCCCCTAAGAAAATTGTTTCGGATGGCAGGTACCATCTGTCGATGTCGACCTCGCAACAAAGTACAAGGAGTGGTACTTTCAAGTACCAGCATCATTCCAACCATTTAGGATTCATAATACTAGATTAATATAAGCGGACTTCTGAGTCCCGTCGGGGCATAAAGGGTTAAAATGCAGGGATTGAACCAATTACCGTTATAAATGAAGAAGGCCGCTTTATAACTCATTGTAGTTTAAGTCCTCGTCCTCAAATACCCTATTACAATCCTCCAAACCTGTCAACAATTCTAATACCAAGCATAACGGATTCTGGTTTGGAGGGATACAACAAGCGTTAATTACTCCCCTCAGCCAACCCCCTCATTAGCACCTTCTCCCCAAAGCATCGAAGCGAGTGATCCATCTTCCTCGCATGTTGAGAGCACATTGCAAAATGTCCATGAGTACATATTCTATATTCTTCGCAAATTTCGGCCAGGAAATGAAGCGCGTGTTGTTAATTTGAGGACCAGTGTCCAAGATCGTTGTTGATGATATTGGAGTGAGGGAAAATGATGTATTTCTGATGGCCTGTTGATTTTCATAGAAATGTCTCATCAGGATCGATTCGAAAATCATCATCTCTCGAAAATGGGGATGAAATGTGTTTGCCAATAATTGAGCGACAGAGATTCCCAAAGCTTTAATAAGTGTCTCGTTTTTGTAATTATTTCCTGCCCTTCGGTGATATTTCATGATGCGAAACTGGAGTTCATAGCTGAAGTAATTGAGGCGTACTGATGCCAGAAGTTTTGTTTTAGAAAGGAACGGTATATGTGTCCAAAATTTTGAACTCTCTCTAGTGTTAACGTAATGAGAAATATATATGTACAAATCCCAAAATAATAAAAAGTACAGATATAAACACGAATGTTAAAAGAGCAAAAATTTGAAAAAAGAAAAATAATAATGTAGACACGTGTTACAATGGCAACCAAACTCAGAAAAACATGTCTACATTTTTTTTTTTAATTTGCGCATTTTAAAAGTTGTAGTTTTTTTATACTTTTAATCTTATAATGTTATAAAAGATTTAATTTTACTTATGTAATCAGCAAAAATTTTCTATTCATTTTCCATTAATATTTAAAGCTTGTACTAAAAAAAATGTTTACGTGATTAATTTTATGAACTCGGAAATAATGTCTATTGGTATCAAATTGGTGACTGGTGTTAAGAAATTTCACAAAACAATATTTTTTTCCCCTTAAGTGATGTGCGCATCTAAGTATTTTATGTGGATATTATTAGGAGTAAAAACAGTAGAAGTCGAATGAATAACTTTGACTTTGTCGTAAGGAAAGTTTTTTTTTTCATGAATTTTTCGTGTCCATACTAGACATTAATAAAGGAACTGATGTGCGTAAAAAAAAAAACCTGCATAAACTTGATTTGCATTTTTTTTTCTTTTTTATTTATTTATTTATTTTTAATACTAAGATACAAGCATCGTCTCCATTAAAACGATCTTGTTTATTTTGTTTTTACCAATTATCTATAATGTATTGTTTAAATTACGTAATAATTTATCATTATTCAGATATGCATTTGCACTGCTTTCTTTTAGCATATGAAGATGAGCTGAAAGGGGGGGGGAGGGCGAGAAAAAGAAACTTATTTCTTGATTTTGATTCTGGTAGGGAAAGGGTGTTTGATTAAAACGTGAAAATAGTATTTTTCCAGGTAAGTTTTTCAATTTCTTGGTCTTGATTCAGGGAGGTAAAGGGCAATTGATTGAAACAAGAAAATAGTTTGTTTCCCGTTATGTGCACAAAATATTAAAATTTAAATTTCAGCGAACTTTATTATTATTACTAGCTGCCAGGGCAGCTAGATTAGCGTCCTGCGGCATGTTGATGCATAACGTCCCCCTTCTCTAACTTTTACCTCATTCTGAAGTTATATTATTTGATATAATTTAATGTTCATTCGATTTCAAGACATACCTAGCACGTGGCCCGGCGTTGCACGGGCACTTAGTGCCCTGAAAGTAGTGAGGAAAATGTCAAGAAACTACTCCCGCCAAGGCGGCTCGCTAGCAGGCGCTTCACGCCATTACTTTTTTCCTATATAAAAAAATCATTCGAATTATTGAGATGCTTCGCGTCTTCAAGATGGTGAGGAAAGTTTCAGTAAGTTCAGCTCGCTCAAAGGAAAAAAGCAGACATAGATACTCAGTTTTTAATATAAGTAGATGGCTTTTCAACAAATGAATGTTTCAAAATATTACAAGTAGCTAGCGATAAAAATACTATGTAAGTGGCCCGCTTATGAGTTTCGTGTTTGATTTAGTTGAGCCTTTATTCAAAATTCTCATTTTCATTGTTATCACTGTTTCATAGCAATCACGTTTCAACAATGGATTTCATATTTAATCATTTATTAGGCTTAATCGCTTTAAATTTGACTACTTATTAATTGATATCTTCGTTAATTAAAGTCGTATAATTATATAGATTGAAACTAATGAAGCCTGAACAATTACCTATCTATCGGTACCTGGTTCGACTTTCAGTTCATTGGCGTTCAGGAGAAAGAAGCGTGACATAGAAAGATAGAAAGAGAGATAGAAAGATAGTTAGAAAGATAGAAAGAAAGATAGAAAGATAGTTAGAAAGATACTCAGTTTTTAATATAAGTAGATTATTATTATTATTATTATTATTATTATTATTTTATTATCATCATTATTATTACTTTGAATTATTCAACCAAAATAGCCGTGATTTTCAGTACAACTAGAAATAAATTTAGATCTTTTTGTTTGTCAACTAATATTTTGTACCTATTTGATTCACAATAAAATTAAATGATCTCAGCATTTTCAATGAAATTAGTTTCATGTATAGTCATCGTGCTTACTATACAAGACAGTTCAACATATTTCCCCAAACAAAGTCCTCATACAAACTGTTAATAGTTATGAACTCTGTGAGTTTTAAAAGTTGTGGAGCTCTCTGATAATATTTACATTTTTACTGTGAAAATGTTTGAAAATGGTGCGAGAAATGTTTAATTTTTTATTGAATTTTATCGTATTTATTTATTTATTAAATTATTTTATATCTGTGTACGGTCTTCTATATTAGGCGGCTTTGTTGCCCAGTTTGAAGATTAGTGAAGCAAAGCATTATTATTACATATTATTAAAATAAGTATTTCTTAATCTTATTTTTTTATCGCTGGCTCAGTATCCCACTGATATGATTCCTGAGCACCCATGTGGTATCATGGCCCAAATCGATATTAAATAGCAAAGGCGACAGGTTATGGTTTCATTTATTAAAAATCGAGTAAATCTATTCTTTTAATCATTACTTCCACTTCATTATCACGCTACTCCAGTTTCTTTTTGCTCAATTTCTTAATTATAATTTTTTATCTTTAAACATCAGCAATCGGTTCCAGTTTCTAAATTCTTCAACATATTTTGCCGCAAATTCACCAAAAAAAAAAACTTAGCAACTGCAATCTTCGTGTCCTTTTCAATATCGGCAATTTGTAATCTCACCACTTTCAGATCACTCCGCATGTTACGTGTGTCTCCCCAAGTCATGCATAAAATCCGCTCTCCTCGGCCCCGTTTATGCAGCAGGATTCAACCCGGCGTCAACCCGGCTTTCCCCACGAGGCCGTGTTTATGCACCGACCCGGGGTGAAACCGGTTTCAAATGGGGTAGAAATTTCTCTCCTTCATCAATGAGGTATTGAAGGTGGATTCTCCTGCATTGACTGTACGGTTGTTTATTTTACTTAGCCAAAGTATCGTTAGTGCGCAAGGAAAAACTAACAAAAAGAAGAAAACTGAAGATCTCTGAAATCATTTTTAACAAATACGGAAATAATATTCGATCAACTGATACTTTTGTTCAAATAGAAAGATTAGCAATACTGAAAAATAAATTATATTGTCCTCAAATTCCTAAATTTAGAGCTTTTTTCCTAAATATCCTTAAGTTTACATAATTTTTCGACAGATTTTTGCTGAAAATAAGGAAGTTACTATTCGATAAATTAAACTTTGTTCTACTAAGTCTTAATCACTATATCTTATATTTTCTATTTAAATGGCTTCAAAATTGTATGTCGTAAAAATCACTTTTTTAGTCAAGAATTGCGAGTAGTACGCAGACTTCGTAATGGCTTTGAAAAAAAAATTAAGACAATATTACAAAAAATCCAGGTCATTTTTGATATTGAGCAAAAATTTAGTAATGCACATGTGTACCTATATACAAGTATAATATTGAACTGCATCTTATTTTCTTTTTGCCAATGTCACGTTATCACTTGTTGTAATCCTAGTTTATGGGTGATGTATTTTTCTCCCTCGACAGCTAGAGCTTAAAACTATTCATTAGGTGCAATATATTCGTTAAGCATTGCTTCTTTTTCTGAATAAAAAATGCATTTTAATAAAAAAAACTAAATAAAATATTAACACTCAGGCGATTAATGCGCTGAAATGCATTCAGCATAGTTATTTCTTCTAAGCAAAAGCAATTTTAGTACAAAAATAAAATCCCGGCTTCCTAATTGGTCCCCAAGTTAATCGTCTTAGTGTCCATTTACCGATTAATGAGTGCATTTTTAATTTCAACTTTTAAAAATTATGAGTTTAGAGAAAGAGTTAGGAAAAAAGGCTATCTTATTTATTCCTGAGGACAAACTGAAAACATGTTTGGAAGCCCTAAAATTTATAAGTCTGCAAAAAATCAGGAAGCTCACAACTTAAAAGAGAGCTATCAGAAAACTAAAAAATTAGGACAAATCAGGACAAAATATTTTTATCAGGGATATCGGGACAATTATGAAGTCTGAGCATGTCGGTATGATGTCAATCTAATGGATTTGTCAACACAATCTTAGCAAACAAAATGGAGAATGGCAGACCAGAAAATTAGAATTTTAGTTACTACATTACAGAAAATTTTATCCGGAAACCAAAAAACAGGCTTTCTTTTCCACAATTTTAGCGCCATTTTATAAAACCAATTTCTGAAAGGGAGATTTCTTTTTCTAATATAAACGCTTTTTTTTATAAAAGCCATATTGCGCAGGATTCAAAAAATTTAGCATAGAAATAAGAAATAAAATAAAAGGGTCAACTTGCAACAATCTTGCAGCAAAGGTCATCTTGTAAAATTAAAGGGTCAACGGGCCAAAACTACCAAAACATTTCCCGAACGAAAACATGTCAAGTGCATTCATAAACTTTTTTCAAATTTCATTCCAACTGAAAACTAAGGAAATAAATACGGATGCATTCTATTGCATTTAAAAAAAAAAAAATGCTTGGCAAAATTTGCCTATTAGAACAAAAACCCTGTTTTTTTAAATACCATCTCTTCCCCTATACCCCTATTTATTACAGACTGTCCAACATATTTTTTACGAATAGAAATTGTTTTTCGCAGTAGTGTCAAGAAAAGCTTTTGTTACTACACATTTCATTTTAAAAGTTTGAGATTAATGAGTTTTTTTTCCCAAGAATCGGAAAGTATTCCCGAGAATAATGATTTTTGCCAACTTAAAATAAGTTTCTGGAAAGGGCATAAGTATGTATGTAAACGGGGCCTATGTCTTGAAATCAGCAAATTTGTGTAATATTGTGAATTATGAAAGAAAGGCATAACGTCCACGCTAATTTCAAATCAACAATTTGAGGAATAAAAACGGAAAACAACTTTCGCGACTTCCACGAAACCAGAACCTTTCCGCAAGGGATTCTGGGGAAAAGGTAGAGAAATCGCCTTTTGTCAAAAACAGGTCTTGTTGCAAACCCGGCTTCAATGCTGCATTTCTCCTCCTTCTGCTTCACGCCGGGTTAAAGCCGGAGCGTGCATAAACGGGGCCCTCGAGAACTCGCAAAATGCTTGAACAAGCGAAGAACACGCAATCCAAAAAGCAAAACAGATAGAGCGAGCAGAACTCGTCTTTGCAAAAAGCGTTGTTGGTGGTCGGGATGGCGGCGGGCATGAAAGCAAGAGTATTGCCAATGGCCAATCTAATCGAACTAACGACTCTGCCAGCTTGACCAGGAACCTCGGGCCATTTTCAATCGCTGGGAACCTGCTGAGAGCATTCTTACCTTCTGTCACTTTTACGACCACTTTCTCAGCAGTGGTAATAATCCTTACAGCTAGATAACGATAAAAAGTTTTAATCTCTACTTTTACAGCGCCGCGCCGTGTGAAACCGAGCTTGCATCTGTGTTTTTTTTTTTCGTAATCAGTCGAAGTCGTTAAGTAATTAGAATGTTATTATGAAATTAGTTTTGCGGTAATATCGTTCGCTTTTACAGACTGAGCTAATATTAAACGTTTGTAAGACCTCGCTAACTTTTGAATTTTAGCCACTAGCCCTGCGTATAAACGTATGATCCTGTCTGACTAAAAATAGTCAAGTTAGGCGGAAACAGTAGATTAAATAGAAAAAAAAATTCACATGGATTTTTAAATAAAAAGGAAAACTTGCCTCGTACACAACACGCACACACACCTTTTCCTGTTGATTGTACGGAAAAACTTCCTTTCAGTAATTGATATATCTGTAGCCACGATTAAGATTTTTGGCACAAAAATTTGGAAAAAGAATTGTAAATTATTTTAATCTTTTAAAAGTTTATCGTAAAGTATAAATGGAATTTGACTAAAGATTATGCTTCGATTTTCAGAAGCAAAACTCTTGATTTTATGTCATGTATACTATATGAATGTGTCAAAAGATCCAAGAGAGTTGTTTCCAACAAAATGCACCTTTGATTACGTTGATATGCCCGAAAATGGGGAAAAGTAATTCATATATTTTTTTTAAACACCATGCATTGGTAAAATTTCAAGAATATTAGGACAAAAGCGAAAAGAAAGTAAGAGCATTTGTAGGATAAAAGTATTTTTGCCATTGTTGTAATTTTGGACAGCGTAGAAGAGAACAGAATAGAACCACGTGAAAATGATGAAAATAGGGGAGGGGATGGGAACAGTTTTCATTTAAGTTAATTTCATTAAGTTTTGTCGTCAAGAAATTTGAACTTCAGAATGTGATTATATAACTTTGAAACCAGCTACCACTGTAATTGTTTTTCAAAATTTTTCCTCGTTATTTTTATTAAAAAAAAAAATTGAATTTCGAATCACTATCGGGTTGTCCCACTCTGCCTCTCATATGATTACAGCGGGACAGCGCAGGGGGTACAGTAGGACATTGAGGAAGGCACATTTAGAATCAGCTATATTATGACGATGCATAATCATTAACCACAAATTGAAGTAGGCGGCATACATCTTAGTGTGAATAGTTTAAATTATACCACATATTTCTTCGCTCAAATTTTTTATTTAAATTTTAAAGTTTGCTGTAGAATTGTTCAGAATATAATGATATAATTAGTTCAACTGAAATTTTTGACTGTTGTCATCAAGAAATCATGTATTTATTTAAATTAACATTTTTTAGTTCGAATCAAACTGATAGAAATTGCCTTTAGATTTAAAAATCATTTCTTATATTTTATTTATTCATTTTTTGTGAATCAGATAATCAGTTTTTTTAGCAAATATTCGATAGAAAAAAAAGTTTACAGCAAGTTTTATTTATAATTAAGTACTAAAGTGCCTAACTGCACAAGCAATTGGTTTATAGTTAAACCGGCCTGATAAAAGTAGTCTTAATATGTATATTTTTCTGAGTGAAAACTCGCTGTGTGGGATTTCAAAACACGTGGTGTCAACTTTAAGTGCGTTGCTTCTTGATCTACACTTTCTAACGAACAAATCTCGCATCCATCAGAATAAAAAGTTTCCCGTTTTTCTATTGCTCTCATTTGATAGAATATCAGTACTTTAATTAGAAGCATTAAAGAGAGTTTGCAGTTTATGTGCACAGTTATAGAAATAAACAGTGGAAGATCTGAATAACGTCACATCAGTCAAAACATGCAATTACTGCTTTATTTTCTTCTGTTTTCCTAACATTCTTATCATAATAGGGCAAGTAAAAAGTGTAAATTTTCCAAAACTTAAACGAAAAAAAATGCTATGTCAGGAATTTGAATTATATTTAGCTACAGTAAGAAAACCACTAAGTTCAATCGAGAACTCGGATTGGATTTTGAGTTGTTTCGTCATCATAGAGCCAATGTCAAACATCAAATCTCTCTCAAGCAGAATAACGGGGAAGACCACATGACGTAATACGCAATCATCCATATTTCCCCTAAGGAAGAGGTAATTTTCAGCAGCAGCAAGCAATGGAGTAGTTTAATTAGTTATCTCAATTAGTCAACCGTAGCACACGCACCTTTTCTTCATTGGAATGCTAAGCCACTTTTCAACTTCAAGTCAGTTGCTTGTTGAACTGGACTTGTAACAAACGAACCCGGGATATCCGCCGGATCTTCTGTTTCTCGGATGTTTCCTCCGTCGGACTTTTTGCGCGCATTTTCTGTCCGTGGACCATTTGGATTCGAATAGTATGTCGAGATGCTTTTCAGAGCACAGGCTCTCGACCTTTCAAAACCCTCTTTGTGCCTCATTAACTATGATGCATACCCCCAACAAAAGTACTTTAGTTTTATTAAAAATGTGTTATATTAGGTCACATCTGTTAAACTGTTACTATTTGTTCAAATTGAAAAAAGGAGATTTTATTTTAATGAAATTTTATCGCACAGTTTTTATTAATCTCTATATTAATAAAATTCAAACACCAGATGTGTGTGTTCAGGGTAAGCTCGAAAGCTCTCATGGTATCTTCTTTTTAAAAATATAAATTGATTTTTGTATTTTTTTTTTTACTTGATTGAAATTTCCTTAATTCATATAGATTTATTAAGCAAACTAAATATGACTAATATAACGTAAGCTTTGGTTTTTTCCAAGTGATAATTCGAAAGTGAAAAATGAGCTCCTATTGTTACAATAACAATATGCACCCCCCATTAGGTAAACATTTTTTTATTGTCCACATGAAATTAATGTGTTCAGTAATATGTTTTTTTTTTTAAATTTCGCTGTTCAATTGCAATACGGATGCCATTGAAGTACTGACGATTTGATGTCTTTATACGCAAAATACGCACGTGAACGAAACCTCGGATAAAATTGCTATCCCTTCCATTCAGCAGATAGTTGAGATAGTTTCCCATGCCCACCATAAAACGCTCATGGACGATTTCCAGAATCATTCCAATAGCTTTCCAATAAAAAAGTCAGCAACGACACTTTCTTCATGCTGGGGTGGTAATATGCGCAATTACTGTTATAAATCAGGAACGAAAAAAGCTGTTACGAGGGGCTTGCGGCAGACGCCCCCTGAGGTTTAAGGGGGTGGAGGGGTGAAATTTCGCATTGTGTTTGAGTGTCGTCAAATAGCCATTAAATACAATTCGGGTTGGCCACAAACGGGGGAGAAGAAAGACCTCACACAAAGCTTGCTTGTACAGGGCATAATAGTGGTTTTGGACTGTTGGAGGTCCTTTTTTTACCAGAGGTGATAAGGGATAAAACGTTTCGTATTGTTCCAAGAAACTGTCACTTTCTCTACCGATGGATACCATACTTGGCTATCTATCGCGCTGTTGTTGCAAATACTTCTTTTCGTAATTGTCATTGTTTTTTAAAGAAAGAATTTACGCATTAGGATGGCAAAACGAGTGAAAAGGGCAAAGAAGCTGTATATTTCCAATTGTCTCTCGTTTAGCTACTGAGTTTATCCTTTAATAAATTTAAACAAAAATTCGTGTTTAAGGGAAAATAATTTGACTATATTTATTTAAAAATTGAAGAGGATGTCAAACTATTATTCATTACTTTGTCGTTAAAATTTTTGAAAATGCTTGTTGCTCGTCTGGTAAATTTCTTTTTTAGTATTTTATGGAGTTGTAAATGATTGTTATGGTATTAAATTAAGCAAAGAGCTGTGAAATACTCAATTTTACCAGATGATTTAATTCGACTTTTTTAAACAAATTAGACTCAGAATAGAAATCAACATACATTGACTATTTAAGAGTGCAATTGAAAAATAATTAGATAATTAAGTAATTAAATTAGCTTTTCTGATAAACTAAGTCTTGCAGTTTTTGAGACATTGTTTTTTATTTTTTTGAAACATTCATTTGTTTTTCTTTTTGAATTTCTATGCTCTGCAATTTTTTCTCCCGTGTTTCAAAAAGCTGTATTTTTTTATTTGTCTTTTCAGATTTTTATCCATACTAACTATCATGCAAAAAAAAATAACTAATTAATAGCAATATTTTAAAGGTCGCCGACCACCTTGTCTAGTGGTCAGAGCAGTCTGCCACGGATGGTGTGGTCCCGGGTTCGAATCCCGGCCTGGGCATGGATGTGCTTTCTCTCTCCTGTCCTTGTCCTTTCTTTGTGTGAATGTGTTGTTGTGCAGTGAAAGGTTGCCTGCCCTATAAACGGATACCTATGGCATGCGTGTACTGTGGAAGTCGGATTTCACACCAAATTATAGTATAGTTGGAAAAGTGAAGCAGCGCACCCCAAATTGCCAGCCTGGCTGGCACGCGACAACGACAACAGCATTTTAAAGGTTATACCTTAATTCATGATGCAATGATCAAGATATAAGTTATCTATGCAGAAAGACATGTAAACAGTTGTGATATCAAATAAGAGATGCTGTCAAAAAGTTGTATTACAATCGTACCTGTTTATAGCACAGTCTAAAGAACCAAGTAAAATCTTCGTTATAGTCGTAATTTTTTATTAAAGTTAACACAGTAAAACATGATAAGGAATTGAAGTTATTACGTTACAGCCATAAATTCTTAACTGGCGCAGCAAAGTTAAGTAAGCAAATTTAAGAAAGCGTTTTTAAATTGTTTTTTTTTTTTTTTTTCAAATTATATCACTGACCGTCAGACAAAAGGAGTGATTTTACTCATTTTCGGCTAGAATCGGAAAGAAAATTCAGAAAGAAAAACCAATGGAGCGCAAGTATGCATCAGAATATAGAAATCAACAGATTAAAAGTAATTAGCATCTTTTAATTGCTGAGTAAAGAAATGCAATCAATAATTTAAAAATAAATAATTTAGTTAGGAGCCAATATTTAGAAAAGTGCCAATTTGAAGTTGGAGTTTTCTGATAAAAAATTTTTTTTGCAGAAAAAAATTAATATTGGATTCTAAGTCTAAATTGGGTCTAAATGCAAGAAAATAAAAGGGGGGAGGTCAAGGAAGTTGTTTAGCCCTCCTTAGATTACTCACTTTTAAGCCGTTACAGATCTGATGAGTGTTACAGATCTGATGTTAATATGAGCTACTTGAGTTTATGCTTTTAGTCTTCGTTAACATCTCTAAAAATGATATCATTTCCTTGCAATTTTAACATAGAATTAAGATAATTATATTAAAATATCTATATTAACTAAAAAATCAAATTTCATTATGAAAAAGCATTTATTGGAAATAAAAATGAGCGAGATAAATTTTTTAGACAAAATAAATTATAAGATGAGGAAATCCAAGCTCATAAAACATTTGTTTTGTTTTGAAACAACACACAACTTGAACTTTTTCAATACACAACTCTGCTGCTTGCTTTTCTTTAATTAGTTGCAGGAAATTTAATTTCTTGATCAGAAATTCAAATTTAGCATGCTAGTTATTATCTGTTATTTAGCGAAGTTAGGAAAAATTAAAGCACAAAAAAAATAAATAAAATAAAATAAAATAAATAAATAAATAAATAAATAAATAAATAAAATATTAATAATTAATTAACTTAATTTCTGCAGTGTCAATTTTTCTTATTTTACTAACTTCTATTGTCAAGTCATACAAACCACAAATGAAGCAATTGTACTAAAACTAATTGCTTTTCATTTTTTAAGAACAAAAATATTCAATATATGTGGCTAAAAAATACGATTTTTGCTTTTTAATAATTCTGAAACGTGTGAGTTAGTTCGGTAACATATTCGCTGTTTTTCAATGTTACCGCTCTGACTGTTACCGATCTGACAAACTGAGAAAGCTTTTTTTTTATTTCCAAGTCGATCGCGCTAAACCAAAATCAAACACGTGGTTTTTTTCACTTGTAATAAAGGACTATACTTATACGTTAAATAATTTTTAAAATAATAAAAACTGCGCATTTTAGCGCGTGTTACCGATCTGATGACTTAAATGACACACATTTTATAAAATCACTTTAAAAAATCTTACCTACAATTTTAGATGCAGAAATGCAAATTTTTAATTACGATACGATAAAACATCCCACCAGGTACTTAGTATCACCTGGTATATGTGCAGGAAATGATTTTGGGAGCCTAAACATAGATCGGAAGTTATTGTTACCGCTCTGACGGCGGAACTAGGGACACGCTTATTTCGCATCGGCTAGAAAATCAGGAATCGATTAAAACAAAAATGAAGTAAAATATTAACAAAGGGGTAAAAATAGAATCGTTTTCTGTGCAAGTGCGTTTTTTTGGGAAGTTAGAAAGTGCACATGACCTGTTTGCATGCTAAGCTTTGCTACTTGGGACACGTTACCGATCTGATTTTTGATGTATAAAAACAATATTTTCTGAAGAAAAAAAATTTTTTTTTCTGATGTTATTAGATGAAATGAAAGCAAAACTTATCTTCTTTCTGGGGAAAATTAATTTTTTAACTAGTTATTGAAATACTAGTGAAAATTCACTTGGAACTCAAATTGGCACTTTTCTAAATATTAGCTCTTAAAACAAATAAATATTTTTATCAAATAAATGGAAGCAACCACAAAATTCAGTTTAAAATGAAAAATTCATAATCAAGCATTGTTTTTTCCAGATAGATAACAGGACCTTAAATCGCTGAATAAATTTATTTTATAGATGGGTAACTACAAATTCATGTTGCGAAAAAGAAACAAATAATAAGTGATATCAAATTAATAATTGGAGGGAATACATTAAAACACAGTAGCAGAATTCATTGTAGAAGATGTTTTGTATTGATGCCAGAGTGATAAATGTTATCAAGATTAGTTACTTTAGCTCAGTGCTCCTATTAATTCATTAAAAAAATATCTTTAAACATAAAATAAAGAAAAAAAACCCAAGGCAACACTAATACCGTTAACAAGCATGTTTTTTTTGGACCTAAACGCAATCCGATAGTTTATTTCATGCCTCTACATCAGGGGGGGCTAACCTTTTTGTGAGCAGCATTAAGAGGAGAAAGGTCGGTGTGCCCCTCTCAATTTTTTTCAAGAAGCTGAAATATTTTAAGAGGTTAAAAATATTATTTGTTGGCTGCCTACGTGATTTTTACTTAAATAGTAAATTTTTTCACGTAGGTCTGAGTGTGAAAATTAAAATTATGCAAATGAAACAAATCCGAACTTAAGAGCTGTCGTTAAAAACGGTTTTATTACTTCAGTCAGTTGGGTTATGCTTAAAATATAAACAAATAACATGAAACATTAACTTCTAAAAATTAAATTGTCCGAACTTAATGTGACTTATGAATTTGTAACTTTTTATAAAGTCATTAGTTTTAGGATTAGTTCTAGAAAAAGCTATCACATATCACAGTGTTTTAAGTGCTATCAATTAACATTCAACGGTGCTATGATTTTTTTAATATTCATTATAAAAATATTTGTTCATAAACCGAACTTATAATAAGACAGCTAAAGCGTGTAAATTTGAAAAAAAAGGCACATATTTACAAAATTCAATATGATTTGGATGACTTGCAATTGCAGTAAGATCTTATACTTGATTTCCAATACTGTAAGATGCAGCAAGTCGGCAAATCTGATTTTAATTACAGGTGGATAATAAGTAATGTCTTGCGAAGAAATAGACAAAGAATTTGAAAAGAACAGTAGTTTTTTTCTCAGCTTAAAACTCAACCCCAATACTGAATGCATACTTCAAAAGAGATATGGGTCATTTTCAAAATGTGCTTACATTTGCTGTCCGGAGGTTAAAAAGACGATTTTGAAATTCAACTTACATTTTTACATCAATGCGAACAATTATTTTCTGCAAGCAATACCCCCAAAAAAATTCTATCACTCAAAAAATTATTGAAATTTATTTATTTATTTTTATACAAGTCTTTAAAAATGAGAATCAAGGCAAAAACGCTTGTCCATTTCCAATTTTCGCAAGTTCAACTATTTTTTTCCTATACTTAATGGTAAAAAAAAGTGAATGCAACATATTATTTTTATATATTGACTATTAGTATATGGTATTCACAGTAAATATTGACAATAATAATTTTATTTCAATAAGAAATGTATGAATATATTTTGTCCGGAAGTTCTTGTCAAGTCCGTTACCCTAAGATTACTTTAGCTAAAACAGGTATTTATTGAAGTCAAAAGATGGTAACACGTATTTAGTTAACTTAACAAATTAGTGACGTAACTATTTTGTGCCATTTTGTTTCCCTTAGTCGAGAAGTATTGCTGTGGTGTTTCGCACAAAATTTCTTCCAGGTGCGTATTTTTATTCTTTGTCAAATCCGTTACCAAAGACTTTAGTATTAATTTTTACTTTTCCTCAACTTTTACCCCTAAATATTGTTTATTATACAACTCTAAGAAAATGCATATCGTTGTTCAATTTTTAAATTCGACAACCTTGTCATAATTTGACATTTTGGTTGAAATTGTCAAGTCCGTTACTGGTCAAATCCGTTACCAAATGTCAAAGCTGTTACCATACAGTTTTTTATCAATATTTTAACTATCTAAAACATCGTTTTAAGCTTCAAGGAAGCAAGTAATTTCATATTAAGTTGGTTCTAGGCGCTATGATAGTTCAAAGGTGAGAATTCATATTAGTGTTTCTAAAAGAAAATAGCAAGTTAAAAAAAATACTTAAAATTTTCGAAATGTAAGCATATGGTGAAAATGACCCATATAAAATTTTGTTATCTATCCTGGGTCATTATTAACTTTGGGTAGCTGTTTCTAGTATTGCTGTGAAATGTGTTAATCTTTTTTTCTTCAAAGTCGAGAGAAAGAAACAAAGTTTAATTGTAAAAGAATGTAGGTTTTGGAAACAAAGTTTTTTCTCTACAATCTTAAATTTAAATTATTTAGAAGCCGAATAATAAAGGGTGAAATAGTTAAATTCAATTGCTAACCTTCATTCTTAAGTAACAAGTCCTCACTCCTTCAAGGTATTTTAAAAAACATTCTCTGAAATTGTAAAACCAACCCTCATCTCTTTTGGGGCCAGAGATGGTAATAGTTTACTAAAAAGTTATTAGAACTAATGCCTTATAGCAGAATTTAGAAAATTTAGAACTCGTTTTACTAAAAACTTTAAAATGTCCACTTACATCCCTTTGCTTATCCCTGAATCAATTCAAAAGCAAAACGATCTTGGAAAATTAATAAAGTTTAATCTGCAGCCACGACGTAGACTTCAACAAAGCTTTTCCCGATTTTGCGACATACAACGTATATTTCTTGAAATTAATTCCCCAAAAAATTAAATATATTTAAATCCTGTGATACATTTATCATTCACGAAAGAAAACATTTGGCGCGAATATCAAGTTGGCGACCAATGCTCGTTCATTACGGCAGACCCAAACCCCTCACACCCACCGGGGACTTGCGACAAATTGGGGCTCCTCCCCTCCTCCCCCTTGTAAAAGAAACCAGCACATCAACAACCACCAAAGATATTGACGAGGTGTCGTCAAACTTTTCAGTTCCCTTAACTGTTGTTGATTGAAGAGGGTCTACTCAGAAGCTCAGGAAGATTTTCCAAGTCCGGGATAAGTTCACGATGCCCCCAGTTTTTTTCCGCGATGGCTCTCATAATTTGCCTCAAGAATTAATAAGAGATTTTCGATTTGTGCCAAATATCAATGCAGCAGAGATAAGTGATGAAATGTCCAACACATCTGAATCTTTCAGTGATTCAAGTAGCAGAGGTAGTCCGTTGAAAACTCATGATACGGATACAGGTAAGTTGAATTTCTGTAATGCTATGTCTCAGTATGACACAAGGGCATCATGATGTATGAATTGCAAGTGTAAATAAGTAATTGAATTTTGTTGTGGAAAAAAGTAAAAAAAAAAAAAAAGATTTAAAATTTAAATTAAAAACTGCTTTCATTTTATTTAAAACTTAACTGAAATGAGCGTTAGGGAGACTTAATGTGATGAGCTAAGAATATATGGAAATGTATTATTTTAAATAATTCATAATGCATTTGAATTTTGAAATTGCTTTCGCAGTTGAAAACCTCTTCATCGCCCCAACATCATTGCATTGAATATAGCTATAATCATAGTGATTATTATATATCTTTATTTTTTCACTTAGTTATACATTATTATATATCACACATTACATTATTATATATCTTTATTTTTTTAATTTGAATTTTAAACATACCGGTACTATGAATTGTTTACAACTGTGATTAAAATTTTAACGTTAGGTTTGAAGAAAATTTGTGCTTAGTTTTAAATTCAGCAAGATTTTAAAATTCTTCAGTTATATTATAAAGTAACTGAAGTAAAGATTAAGTAAAATTTAACAGAATGTGATGAGATTTAAAACTGATGGAATACTTAAGGCCTTCATCGGACCGATATTCTTGCATTGATAATGATGATGATCCTATTGATAATTATATACTTTTACTTTTTTCATGCTGAATTAAAAATTGCCAGCGTTATGAATTGATTGGTTTAAATTTAAATTTATTCGAACTAAAAAATATCTTTCATTGTACTAAAAAGTTACTGATAAGAGAGTTAGAGAGAATATAATAAAAGTGATCAAAAGTAATAGGGAAATGTAATGTTTTTATTAGTTCAGAATGTTTTTGATTTTGAAACTGTTAAAGGATTGTATCAATGAACGTCCGTATGAACGGCACGTGCTAGTACTTTTGAAATGACATAATTGAGATTGTTCTGAAGATAATTTAATCAGAAATTTATGTGCACAATATTTACTATTTTGCTACAATTTGATATTTAGATTTTTAAGGTTAGTGCTTAATCAGACATATATACATGTATCATTTACTATTTTTGTGTTAATTTGATGTTATTATATTTGTCTTTTTGAGAAACAGATATCATGAAATGATGATTTCAGCATTATTTTTTTTCATGAGGATTTTTCCAAAAGATAGTGTTCGATCAGAAATTTATGTGTTCGTTAATTTAGGTTTTTGTCTCAATTTGATATTAATTACTTGTTTTAGTTATTGTTCTTGATTCATCTCAATCAGTTTATAATGAATTTACTGCGCTTTTAGTTCACTGTTGGCTTCATTTAAAATTAGACCATAAAACAACTTTTTCTATGGTCCCAAAATGTATTTTTCCGGCATCAAAAGCTGACTAAATTATAAAAATAATGTGGTAAGAATTAGAATGATTTTTCTTAGGAAAGCACTGCAATTAAAACTTTTTATTTCAGCGATTTATTTTTACTTTAGTTCAGGTATCCCCAAACTTTTTGGCCAGCGGGCCATTTTTAATATATTCTCGAGACCTCGCGGGCCCATATCCCCCTCCCCTCCCCTCTCCTCTCCCAGCTAGAAATTTGTTGTTCAGAATCATAGGCATATTTTTTATATCAGAAATAATTGAGAAATGCAATAACTACATTTTGAATTTAACGTTGCGACATACCTAGAATTAAAAAAAATATTCTACTTGTATATCAGATCTTCAGTTTTTATCTTCTGCATGTCGAATTTTACTTCTAGCATCAGATCTTGGCATTCATAAACCACTGGATTGGAAAAATGAAATAATCTAAATTCCTTAAAAATAAATTGCAAATTGTTTTATTTCCGTAGATACCACTTTCATAACATTAAAAATTTCCTACTTAATCATCAAAGTTAATATAAGTGAAAAAAAATCCATTCATTACCTGTTAGAAACATTTCGAAAATCTTACTAAATCTCTTATTGGCTTAAAAATATTCCCAATTTTTTTTTCCTCCGATTCCAAAAATCCAATTTAGCTCTTTTTCCTTTTTTCTTCCCTTTTATTTTCATTATGGGACTTACTATGCTTCATTTCTAATAAACAAATCATAAAAAAATTATAAAGAAAAAATTTTAAATGTCAAATTGAGGCAGAATACAGGAACTGGACTACTTGATGACATTGAACGTTTCACAAAATGACAAGAAAAATGTAAGGAACTTTTTAATGTCAGATTAAAATGTATCTTAATACAGTAACCATTCATTTTATCGCGCTTATCGGGGGACAACAAGAAAGCGCGATAAATCCGAAAACGCGATATAACCGAAGTCATAAAAAGTAACGATTCAATATAAGTACAAATTAACGATACGTGCACCTACAAAAAGATTAGTTTATCTTCATGTTCAGACTATTTTCTTAATAAAAAAGAAAAAAAAAATAGCTTAACAATTGTTCTTTTAAAATGAAAAAAATAATAATTTAAAAGATTCCTATTATTTTATTTTGGAATACAAATCGAAAGTTTCAACTTTAACTGTAATAAATTCACATGTATAGAGAACAAATTAGATTTGTTTATTGATTAAAGGAAGAAATGATCTTTTCTGAGAATTATAACTTTTTTTCTGTTATGTCAAATCTGTTTATGTCAAAAAAATCAATGAAACCTTTTTTTTTTAAATATGTATTGTTTTTCGGGAGACAAAGGAAAAGCGCGATATATCTGAATGAGCGATATATCAAGGGGTTACTGTATATACAATTAAGAACTCGTAAAATATAAACATGGAAGAAATTCTCACGGGAGAGTTGAACATACTTAGCAATTTTGTCTTAGTTGATTTATAAATCTAAAATCCGGTCAGCAGCCGCGTGCCAGTTTTCAGATCCTCGTGGGCCACTTTTGGTCCGCGAACCATAGTTTGAAGATCCCTGCTTCCTGCTTTAGTTTAATGTTAATTAGTTGCTCGAATCCATATTTTTATTCAGATTGATTAAATAAAAATTGAATAAATATTAATTATTTATTAGTTTTATATTAAAATTTTCTTTTGTATACGTTTTCTCTGATCTATCAGCTCAGAGCTGCAAATGTTCATTTACATGAAAATCAAAAACTGGCATCAAAAATTCAAAATGCAGTACCTGACTCTCTAACACGATTAAAGCAGGATTAAACATAATGAAAGACTCCTCAATTTCCTTAATATTGCACTCATTTAGGGTTGCTCTGAGTCACAATTTCTCTATTTTAAACTGTCCCACTCATGTTTTGATAGTTTTATTATGTATTTAGATTGTCCTTAATTCCCGTTGCCGTTATCGTATTCTGACAATTTGGTCTTCCTTTCACTCCTCGTATTTACAGTTATTTACTATAACTCTAGTACACGTGGTCCGTGCACCTACTTTTGAGTGGTGAATAAACTTAATATATTTTATTGTAAAACTGATAACAAAGCAAGACGGCTTGTCATAGGTTAAGTTAGTTATGCTATTACTATAAGTAAGCTCGGTTGTCTTAGAAGACTATTATTAATTAACATTACTATTGGAATTGTTGATTTGACTTTTTTCCGGAGGTAAAATGTGTTTATTGAAGTTTGATGTGTAAAATTTTTCTCATGGATAATACTAAAAGCTTTTTGTGTCACATAATTTTTAGATGCTGCTGCCAATAGGTATATTGTGCTGTGTATTATTTAGATATCTCTTCTCTTCTAGAGAAAAACCTAATTATGATTGTGCTTTAAATATCTTTAAAAAATATTTTTTTTTAATTTGTTATATTTTTTAAAGATTCAAAATAGTTTTTTTTTCTTTCGAAAAAAGTGAACCCTGTAGTTTTTTTTTTCCAGAAGAATCAAGAATGTTTGGTCAAAAAAGTATACGCGTCACTTGCAACTAATCTTATTGAAGTTCAATATCAATTAATTGCTCAAGCTCTTATTTTTTTTTAGGCATGATTATCTATTAGTTTCATAATAAATTTAAGACTTATCTTTCTTACTTCGAAAAATGTTCAAACCCAAAGAAACTCGCTCCATGCTATGGTTCAGTTCAGACTGAGAACTCGCTCCATGCTATGGTTCAGTTCATACTGAGAACTCCTAGCTTTCAGTTAGTACTAGAAAATTCATAACGCTGATAACAACCTCAGTTGGCTTTAGTTTCAGCGGAATTCTGTTTCTTGAGATCATTTGATTAAAAAGTACGTGTGCTAATTGTTGTGCTATATTTATTTCAATTTGATATTAATTATTTACTTAAGTTATTCTTTTTGATTCAGCTAAAGTAGTTATGGTAACATTTATGTGCTTTTTTCTGTTTTCATGACACATTTTAACTATCTCGTTTAGTAATTATGTATGGCATGCAGTTTCTGCTTCTTATCTATCTGAAGATCTGACTACTTAAAGCAATAATTTCGAAATTATTTTATGCTTAAACTATGGAAGCATGTTGGGAACTACTTCAAGTGGTCCGGCACTGCAACTTCCCTCTTTGCCTTAGCTGTAATCAAACACTGGCAGAGATTGTTACTAACTGAAATATTATTATATTTTGGTTGTATCAGTTATGAAAACTAGTTAAAAATCTGCTGATCAAAAAATCTTTTAAATGGAGGGAGGAGGGGAGGGTGATCGTTTCGAACAAAACAAATGCTTTATTAGATCATTGCTTCATTATCAATAACAATTTATATAAAATTTAATTACAAATTCAGGCATAAAATCGAACAAAATGAGAATACAATTTTTAAGTATAAGAATTGTACATAAAATTATTCACCAAAAAAAAAAATAAATAAATAAATAAATAAATAAAATAAAAAATAAATAAATAAAATAAATAAATAAATAAATAAATAAAAAGGTAAAGTGGGTAGCTGCCAATGGCGGCAAATGTTTAGAAGCGGTATATTTTACTTTTATAAATTATTTTAGTATCTTTGTGACTTGAAGCCAAAGCCAGTAAATTTTTGCCTTCAATATTCTTATATTTTCTTAAAAAATATTTTTTCTTAGCGATCTAATGGAAAATAGATATTTTTCGAGGAAAATAATAAATTAGTAGAAGTACAGAGGTAAGCAGGGGTGGTAGATTTCAAATCTGCTTTTAGGCGGCACGGAACTATAAATTCAGCTCTAATTATACTTTTGTATACAACCATTTTCAGTTGAGAATATCTTACTGGCGTGGCGAACTAACTTCTCGTTATGAATACACAATAACATTTGTAATAAAAAATGCTTTTAATTTTTAATAGGCTGCTTTTTTGTTTTTCCCGTAATAATTGTCCACTTTGGATATTAATAGTTGGCAAATGAATGCTTTTTCTGTAGTACTATAAGAAAACAAATTGAAACATCAGTGAATAGTTAAATACTGCTTTAATTTTACAAATATATTATAAACAAATAATAAAAAAAAAACTTTCAGCACTAGTATAGTTGCAATTAATTTAAAGTAAAAAAACATATTAGTAAAATAATAGTCAAGTATAAAGAATATAGTAAAAAATTAAAACAATAAAGTAATTATTAAGACACTGTGCAATAATTTTGGTTTTTACATCGCTAAAATGGAAGCGGGGGGAGAATGTATGTTGTGTTGTATGTATAACGCCTCACCCAATTCCTCAGATAATCGGAAGTGTACTGCATACTGCAAATACATAAACTTCTTTCTAGTAATCTGTTAAGTATTTGTTCCTAATGTTTTCTGTTCCCCGACAATCGACAAAATCAAGACTATGCTTGGCGGCATATGGAGGTAAGGTATGAGAATGTAACTTTCGAAATGCTACTGAAAAGTTTCTGTCTGCGCCACTGGCCAGCCCCTATCAATGTTTGAACAGACATCGATATGTGAAATTTTCCTTCAATTTGCTGTAAAATTGAAGGATTTGAGTACTTGTTTTGAGCCATCTTGAATACTTGCAGATACTAATATTTAATAAATAAGCCATGAATAGTACCCTTTTTGAATGTTTTTAAAATTATTTCAGGGACCCAACACTCAGGTACTAACAGGCATGCAAAGAGAGCCAGAACTTCATTTTCAACAAAAGAATTAGATTTCCTTGAGAGAGAATTTCAGAAAGATCTCTATTTGACTAAATCGAGGAGACAATCGATTTCGAAGGCTTTAAATATGCCGGAGGGAACCATAAAAGTAAGTTACATGTTTCCCCACATATTTCTATTTATTCAAAATACCTTATCAGGTAACAGTTGGCACTGTAACATTTAATCCATTCATTGCAGCCATTCATTGGATGATTTCTTTTAAATCGTGGAGAATTGAGGGGACTTCTGATGAATAACTTTTGTCTGTATTGATCCGAGTTCTTGTAACTTTTCACAAGCTTAATATTTAACAATCAGTTTCTTCAAAATATAACTTATGGCGTGCAAAAAAAAACTAAGCGGGTAAAATTAAAAAAAAAATACTCTTTAGTATTTA